>SNQJ01S0219106.1:0-15243 GCA_010110895.2 Picea sitchensis
ACACAAAACTCATTAGTTAGCATTCAACTTTTACTCATTACTCATTGCTGTCATTTATAACCAATTATATGTGAACACATATCAACAACATATATTAGCAATATATAATCAACAAGTCATCACCATAAGGAACACAAAGAACACAAGATGTATGTACAATTTTTATTTTTATTATGAACAACAATTTAGGGTTTTTTAACAACAACTGAATAGGTACAACTCTACAAGAGCACCATCTCCATAATGCAAGACTCAGCTTACACCCTCAGCACCAACTGAGATGAGGCAACAATCCTCAACATATATCAATCTGCAACAGGTACACTACCTGTCAGTAGTGCAACCCATGTGTGTACGCACTCTGGCTCACTATAGCCCACGTATGCACATGGCCAGTGTATACAACAACCTGCGTACACTTTCTGAGATTCTTAAGGTTTTTCCTTCAATATTAACTCAGATCCTCTACAATCAATATATCATTCTCTTATGTCTCTAACTGTCCAATCTGACCATCAACTAGTCACACCACATCCAATCTTTCCAATAGCTTTCTCATGCTTCACAACTAATCAATATGAATGTTATCTCAATCATGTATAAACAACTAGTATACCATAGCAATCATGCCACCACTGAATCAAGAGTACTGCTCACTCCATCAACAAAATCACCCAAACTGAACTATATCATAGAATCCATACCAAGAATTCCCTAAGCATTTTCAATACATCAAACAATAGTATCCATCAAGACAATGATGCAACCATACCAGTGTCTTAATGATAGATCTGATCCCATAGAATGCAGATCTAGAACCTGCCTCATCATCCAAGAGCTTGGAACCAACTCAAACACAAGTCTTCATCATTCCATCCACCATACGCACCCTGTCCTCATATAACCCACATGTGTACGGGCCCTGACCCATTACAACCCATGTATACCTCAGAAACTAGGGTTTCTGAAGCTCTGAGACTTTTGTCGTCAAGATCTCCGACATTTTCGAAACTTTGATGCATCCATGAGATCCTCCTCTCGCTTTCTTCCTCGGAATAGATCTTCAATCATGCTAAGGAGATCCACACCAAAGATGCTCTCACAAGAATCTCTCCATCAATACTCCACAAGATAATCTCACAAGAAGCTATCCATTGATCCACCACAAAGGATCTATAGCAAGAGTCCATAGCTATCTTATTTATACTTCCATCCTCTAGGTCACTTAACCCATTTATAGGTTACTTAACCCATTTCTAGGTTACTTAACCTATTTTCCTTATTTTAGGGTTAACCACTTTCCATAAATAGAAAGTTTTCCAATACTTTATCATTTAAATATTCCTTCTTGATTTTTTCACTTTTGTTTATTATTTAAATAATCCATATTGACTTTGTCACTTTACTTTATCATTTAAATAATGATTTCTTCTTTTAGGTCACTTTGACTTCTTTGACCATGGGGGGCTTCAAGCCTTCATATGGGGGTCATTCATCTTCGTAAGGCCATAACTCTCAAACCATGAGGAGTTATGTGACATTCGACATACCACCATAAATGGCATGACAAGCACTATCCATCTAGGATAGTTTCACCAACAATTTCCTTGATCTTCATATCATTATTCCATAATCAAACATGGGTCCTCCAACCATTCTTCTAGGATAACTCAATCCACAAAGTGTCTTCCCGTGAGGGCTTTCACCATAAGGGGACCACTTTGGAGTTCATCCATTTGTGCACCTTATCAATCATGATAAGAAAATAATGAGTCATATTTTAATCAAACAAACTATGCATCATCATGTGTCAATGACAACTCATTGATCCATCTTCATCTATGCATCATATCAATGATCTATCTTTATCAATTGGTTTCCACTTTGACATGTATCATTCTCATCAAGGACAATACATGTACTTTGTTCATCAATTATTAATCAATCAATCCTTTGACATCAATCAATCACTTGAAATCAATCAATCAAACTATTGGCATCAATGACAACATGATCAAACAGGTTCTTTCACTTGAAAAGTGCCACTCAATGAAAATAGACTTCCATTGGAAATGGTATTGAGTGCGAAAAGTATGGATTTAAAAGGAATTGTTAAATGAAGTAATATAATGGACAACTAGAAGTAATAACAAGGATGTGGAATAATTATGGGTAAGTTGATTCAAGGATGTTGTGATAGTAGAGTGATGGAATGTTGTGAGCTACCTCATTCCATGGTGTTGGAATGTTTCATAAAGGTAATGTTGGATATGACTACCCAAAAGAAGTTGTTGCAAATTGTACACATTGGTTGGATTGCAAAATGGCCAAGTGGAACTTGGCTGGAAAGTATTCAAACTAGGGAACAATAGTGCATATGAGAATAATGGGAGCACACAAGGCAGTAAGGACCTGGAGAAATTTAGAGACAACCAACTACAATATAAATAAATAAGTGAAATGAAATAGAAATTCACTCAAGTGTATGATGCATACAATGATTTTAGATGCATTAGAAGGCATGCTGAAAATGAATGATTGGGGCATATGGATGTGCATTTGTGCATATGTAGATTCTTGGAAAAGCGTATGGCATTCTTGTGGACTTATAATATTCTGTTGTTATATACATGCAATACTGATATTATATTGAGTATGACTAATTATGGATTATGTATTCAGGAAAAATGATATAGAATGGTTCAATATGTGGATGCTACTATTGCTTATGACTTCCATCTATGTGAAGACCCATGATGGTGGTAGGAATGGTGATCAAAAGGATGGAGGAGGAAGCATGTAATTTTCTACAAATACTATTTGATCAGGGAGCATCAAGTAGGTTGATAATGGCCATGCAGGTATGCATTTGATTGCGTCTGATGTTGAAGGGAATTGAGGTAAGAATCCCCTTAGTTAATTTTTCAAGATTTAAATTGATATGTAATGGCCAAAGACATAGAGTATGTAAATGTTGTTGATGCTAGAATGATTTTAGATAAAATGTTAGTTGTATATTGTGTTATGATTGGTTATGGGATCATAACCTGGTTAATTAAGGAGACACACTCCTTCTATAGTAATGAATATCCATAGATATAATCATGTGTGAGACTATGAAATGGTTGGATATGGAGGGGATATAATATTATGTGAGTGCTTAATGACTTCCCCTATATAGTTGATGTTTGGACTGCAACTTCTTTGCTGACACTAAAGAGAACTTAGGAATTATGTTGCCTTGTGTTGTGTATGGGTTGAAGATGAGGGTATACAAATAGTCATGCAGTATTAGGAAGAGTTCGAATGATGTGTTGAGGCATTGGCCTGACCTTCCAACTCACCATGGTGGAATGCTGACATAGTTATGTGGTATTATGCAATCAATGTGAGGATGGATTGTGTAGATGTGGCCATGAGTTTTGGCACCTTGATTTTTGTTATTTTATTGGTAATTATTTCTTACATTATGAAAATCATGTGGTGATGAAAATACATAATGATGGATAGTTGCATTATATTTAATATGAATACTAGCTCAAAGTGATTGAATTGTTGTTTGTTACAATTTTGAGATTGCTTTTTAGAGCTATTGAAAATGTTACAAGTGGTATTAAATGAATTATTGAATGCATGTATACAATATATGGCATATAAATGATTATGCTAAAAACTTAAATGATGTGTGTATTGCTAACTCGTGAAGTTGAGAACACTTCAGGAGTTGTTATATATTTCAACCCAAAAAATGTAGGTTAAAGTAGCTACATAATGATAAATTATAGAAAAGCTTTGTTGAGGAGACATAGTAGCAAAAATATTGATGACTAGAAGAAAGAAAATATTGGATGATAATATATGTGTAGAGGATGATGGGTTCATTTTAGTTAATAGTTGAATTCCATTTTAATGTCAATAATGGTTGGAAATGATTATATTGCTGGTAAATTTCAATTATGAGATCATTTCATGAAATGTTGAAAATGTGCATGAGTACTAACAATCTTGTTTGGCTGCAAGAAAGTTGAGAAAATTGCAGGAGGATTGGTATTAGATATGGAAATGATGTAAGCCCATAAATAAGACCAATTCATGTTGTTACAGGAGCCAAACATTATGAACAAAAGATCATGCTTGGAAATTTTATTTTTCTTGTATAAAACAGTTTTGGTAATTACAATTTAATAATTACTAACAATCTGTTTTGGTTGAGTGTAAATTGAGAAAATTGCAGGTAGGGTGATCTTGGCAGGGATGTAATCCCATAAGGAAGATTGATATCTACAGCTACAGAAGCCAAACATTATGAGCAAAAAAATCATGTCTGCAAATTTTTATTTCCTGTATATAAATAGATTTGAGAAATTAAAAATTGTTATGATATGCTAACATTTGGTTTGGCTTAGTGAAGGCTGAGAAAATTGTAGGAATAATGGTATTGGGTATGGAATTGATGTAATCCATAATAAACATTGATGCATGTTGCTGCAAGAGCCAAACGAATTATGAGCAGGAAGCTCATGCTTGGAATTTTTTTTTCCTATATAAAATAGATTTGACATTTATGATTGAAAATTGTTATAATGATATCTCACAATGACTGTATGTTTGTAATACAGATTAGATGTTCTCTATGGAAGATGGAATCTCATGAAAAATATCACTAGAATCAAATCGAGCTCAATGATGAAGGCATAAAATGAAGAAATTCCAATGGACTTGTTGCAGTTGGAGTTCCTAGAGCCACAACTCTGACACTTCCTAGCCAAGTGCACTAGAACCCAAGAGAGAAGTGGAAAAACCTGAGAGACTGCATGGCAGAGAAAGGGGTTCATGTCTTTGGGTTGTGTAGGATGATAGGGAAGGAAAGCTTGATGGTTGGAACTACTGCCATAAATATAAAATTTGAAGATCATTATGCATGTTTTGGGTCAGAGTGCCTATGTATGCATGTTTTATTTTAGGCCAGAGTGCCTATGTATATAAGAAATTGGATGGATTGTGTGTGCATATTAAAGGCCAGAGTGTCCATAATTGTAAGAACATTAGTATGGTGTTGTGCATTGAGGATAGTGCCAAAATAAGGGGGAGGGGAATGTAATACCCCGGTTTTGAGTCCCCATATTAAATAATGTATTTTTTTTATTTGATGAAAGGTCGAAGTGCCCAAACAATTAAAGAGGCCAACGTGCCTAGGAAATATAAAGTTTCGATCATTATTAATAATAATATACATCATTGGCTGCTAGATGAACAAGGACAAGAGTTATAGGAGGCTATGATTCCACGAGAGAGGGGGCTTAAGGGTTTAAATTATTTTATCATATTTTATTTACCCATAATTTACTCATATATATATATAAACCCATCTTTGGGTTGTTTGGGGGTTCATTCATTTGTTCATTATTCACACTCTTCATTATGTTAAATCTCCATTCACACTTTCACTCATTCATTATTGTTCATTCATCCTTGATCTTGGTGGGGGAAAGGAAAAATGAATTGTTGGGAGATAAGTCATTGTTGGATAGATGTAGTGACTGGTGGTGTATTTTAGCCATGAATTAATGTTTGCATGCCTGAGATGCATTGGCATGTACTAAATTTTATTCATAGTTGTGATTCCTAAGAGTCTCAGCATGGAGATTCTTGACCAAATGCACTAGAGCCCTAGAAGGAGGTGGACATTCTGAGGGACTGCATGGGAGAGAAGGTGGTCCATTCTCTTGGGTTGTGCAGGCTAGAGAGAAGAGAGTTGGTGTACTTTCGATTGTTGTGTGTAGAAAAACTTGTGAGAGATTGAGTGCTGAATGGTTTCGGAAGATGAGAGACACCCTGGAACCGTCCTTGTGGATTCATAGCCTTGGCTCAGGGGTGACCTATGGTTGAGACTTGGGAAAATAATGTCTATGGTTGGGTGGAACGTCCTTGGTCTATAGCCATTTGGTGATTCATTTCATTAAATATAAGTGCTCTCTGTCATGGTTTCCTTTACTTATATATTTATTTTCTCTATGTATTAATTATTATCTATGAGATTCATATTTGTAATATGCATACTTGCTGGTTATTTTTGTGCATGGAATGTTTAGACATTATGTTATTTTGTAGCATGAATCTTGGTTATTGCATGAGTTGTTATTATGTTTCTTTCATGCTTCTTTATAAATTATTTTTTTATCAGAATTCAAAATCAGTTTAGAAGTGAGTTTTTGAGGTAGTGTTCTCAGCCTATGGGTGGTTGGGTACGTTACAGGGGGGGTGAAGTCCCCCGCAAGATTACCTAGATAAGGTGTGAGGAGAAGTTATGATGATCTACATGAAACAACCATGACTGATGCAAGTACCTTTTGTTAAGTTGGGCACCCTCCAGGGAAACTAAGACTGTGAGCGGACGTCTTCCCTAGGTACCATAGGTATGTCCCACCTACAATCACCTCTATAGATCCCTAGGAAAGGTGACTAAGGCTACCACTTAATAATCACTAGTCAGGTGAATAGTTTTAAGTCCGACTGCACGTAAGGGTAGGGTAACTAATCCCGAAGTTCCACAGGTGTGACCCAACAAAACCCTCGTATACATAGTAGTCGAAGTAATACCACAAAAACCAAAACAAGCAGAGAGAGGTAATCTCCCTACCTGTCCCGATGTGACCTCATGCTTGACTCTTGTGTTAGAGGAGCTTCCTGACACATTGGTTTCAATAATGTGTTTTCATGCTATTTAATGTCTTCTAGGTTGATTTTTGTGGCCTTGGAGAGTTTACTCTCCAATCCTAATCCAAGGCCCTAAACCTATCTAGTGTTGGTTTTCTATTAAAGAAAAACAAATAATTGATTTTAGATTAAGCGCTTCTTTTTAGAGGTTGTTTCTTAGGTCCAAAGATAATGGATGAAACTTTTAATTATGTGAGGACTCTTGACCCAACTAAGCAATGAAAATATGAAAAAGTAAAATTTTTCAATTCGATGAAGGCTAGCTATGGGAGGGATCGAGATTTTACTTTTCTTTGCCAACTTCATAAATAGATCCTCAAACACACCAAGAAACCAACAAATAAAACTGATCTGAAACCAAATGATGCTTCTAATGCACTTAAAACACGAATGCTTCAAAACAAAATCTAGCATGGAACAAATATTTTAGTCTTTTTAATGTTTTTTCCAAATTCGCAATGTAAAAAATTCCTTATCTATGCAAGAACACACAAAGAAAATGAAAACCAACAAATCAGCAAGCAAAGGGTAGTGTGATATTGGTAGTGATGCCCCCCAGCACAATCCAATGTCTACATGGGGTATAAACCCAAAACATACAAGGAATGGATCTTAACAATTTAAAACCCAATTGAAAAAGGAAACTCAACCAAATGCAACAACCAATCACCCAAAAATACAATTTCAGACACCAAAGTTCACAAGTGCAACTATGAAAAGAGGTCCCAAAATGATTCATAAGGGATGATCACAAAAAACATTTTTTCATTTTATTTTTTATGTCATGCAAAGAATGATGAAAAATACCTTGAAAAACTAATTTCTAAAGGTTTTCTTCCCTAAGAATAGTGACCGTAGGCTTCACAACAAAAATCCCAGAAAAATTTTCGCAAAAAATCGACTTTTTTTGCACCCCACATGCCCTTTTTGTGGACCCTACAAGGGTCCTCGTGGGACACAGGCCTGTCAACCCATGAGGGCCTTGTGGGACACCTATTATTCAACTAGTGAGGGCCTCGCATGACACTTGCTATGCAACAAGTGAGGGATTGAAAAATATTTCTTTTTGCAAGATGGATCTATTTAATATCTTCCAGATTTGGATCATACTTATCATATCTATACCCTGGGACGACTGAATGGAAGAAAAATCAAATGAAAATCAAAACAAGTAGAAGAAGAGGTAGGAAAAGAGACTTGAATAGAGAAACATTCTTTCCTAATGGAGTCGCCAATCTGCTATAGGATTTTTTCTCATAGGGATCTCATTGAATAGATCAGTAATATCCCCCTAGGATTGGCCTAGCAACCCTAGACAAGAGTGGGCTATATTTCCTATGGTTCTCCTAGAAACAAGAACTAAGATCACACACAAGGAGTTGGGAAAATTAAATACTTTTTTATTTAAGGTTGTCCTTAGTGTATTCATGGCTTCTGCAGTCCTGAAGTTCCAGCTCCAGCTTCTACAACCTGCTTCCTACACACCAAAGACAAAACAATACCATTCTACTTTGTCTTCCTAGTGTTAGAATCCTAAATCTAGCTTGGATATAACCTGATATATAACAATATAAACCAGATCTGAATATTTATGCATAAAATATAAACATTCACGAGGGAAAACCAAATGATCTATTAATAAATCATAGAGAATACTTCTCAATTCATACGTCAACTTGATGAAGATGCATCCTCCTTTAGTCTCCTCGCTCCTTGCCTCTCCTAGAAGATCCTTGGTCAGGATAGGATCACTAAATCTTGGTTGTGTTTATGGACACCTCTGTAGTTGATCAACATAACATTTCCATTCAATTCTTCCTCCTCTTTCCCAAAACTTGCCTTTGTTATATAGCTCTTGGAGGAGGTTTGGGAGAGGCTTCTAGATATTCTAGAGGCCACTAGAGTCTCAAATGATGTGATTTCCTAGGCATTTGCCACGAAGATACGAATCATACCTCACCTACCACCTCGTAACTCCTTAATTCTAGAATTCTTGACAGTGCCTCGCTTGTTGAGCCACTGGCATCTTGTGAGTCCTTGCTTGTTTCCTACTAGGTGTCACACGAAGGCCTCCAAAAATGGTCTAAAAGGGGCCAAACCTCAAGAAAAAGTTTTATTAGGGCCGCTATCCTTTGATGGCTTCCTCTCTGGCCTATAGTGTGTAAATTAAGGCTATAACACTCATACCCACCCTCTTACATGAGTTTAATGGTTGGATTTAGGAACACTCAACAAAAAATAGAAGGTTTACACAATAATAATAATAATTTAGAAATGTGGGTTGGATTAATACTCATGAGTAATTTCTCCTTGGAACCCTCTCTCTTTTGGAATCATAGCCCCTCATCGTTCTTCACCCTTCTCATATCACAGACATCGATTACTATTTTGACTAATTATTTCAATGCACATAATATACCATTTGGCCCTCGGCCATATTAAACCAATACGATCTCTTCGATCCAACAAATCAGCTCACCAACCTAAATCACATTTATAAAATTACATTATAATTCATGGGGATTAAAATTGGGGATGTTACACCTCTCCATATATCAAATCACTCATTCAAGTATAGGGAAGAAGGTGGAGTTCACTCCAGACTCAGTTATTATTTCCAACTTGTCAAATGGTTCAAAGATTGTTGTTGGCGAGGTTAATCACCATTCCAGGTTGTAAAACTTCTCTCACTTTACTCATAAATATGATTACATACCTCTTATAACATATTCTAATAAAGAGTCCATTCAGAGGAGTGTTAAATTTGAATAAGGTCCTTCACATATACTTCCAGAGAAGTCTACACCTCCATCTCCACCACCACTAGTTGTGAAACTTCACGAGACTTCTTCTGATCATATTCATGATTATATCTCTAAATATGATATCTATGATATTTCAGATAAAAAAAAATAAGTTGCACGTCCAGAGCATCTACCGTGATGGGCACAACAGACTCTTCAGGGAACATGTGATCTAGTGGGTGATCCTACCGATCCACAGAGAACCAAATCTCAGTTTGTGGAGCCTCCACAAGCTCTTACTGATACGAAGAATTTACTAACTATTTATTGTTATATGTTACTTGGATCGAACCCTTGGTCTTATGTAGAGGTTGAAGGTAACCCCCATTGGGAGGCATCTATGAAAAAGGAGTACAATTCCTTGATGGAGAACAACACATGGGAGTTGGTTCCTCTACCTTTCAATAGGAAGCTTGTTATATGTAAGTGGATTTTCAATACAAAGAGGGATGTTGTTGGATACATTACAAAGTATAAGGCTTGATTAGTATCTAACGGTTTCTCACAGGTACAAGGCATTAACTATGAGGAGACTTTTGCACCGGTTGCCAAGATTGATTCCATTATGTTAGCTCTAGCTATTACAACAACTAGAAAGTGGGATGTACACCATATGGATGTGAAGAATGCATCCTTAAATGGATATATTAATGAGGAGATATATATGGAGCATCCAGAGGGATATGTCCAGGATCCATCATTAGTTTGCAGGTTGAGGAAGTCATTGTATGGACTCAAGCAAGCACCTCGGGTATGGTATGCTAAAATGGACTCTTATCTTCTCTCTAGAGGTTTTATTAGATGTAGATCAGATCCTAATGTGTATATGATGAGGAACATATATTCCCTTCTATTGATAGTTCTATATGTAGATGATTTACTCATCACAGAGAGCTCAACCTCCTCCATTGTTGCAGCGAAGATCGCTTTGCATGACATATTTTCTATGATAGATATTGGACTATTGCATTACTTTCTTGGTTTTGAAATAAGCCAGAATGATTCAGGAATTAAGATGTCTTAATTCAAGTATGTCATAGATCTACTTGACAGGTTTCATATGACATATTGCAAGCCAACACCAACACCCTTTCAGTTAGGGTTTAGACTAGAGGATGTTGGTGCATCACCCTTGATTGATTGTACCAGGCATCGACAGTTGGTGGGGAGTATTTTGTACCTTATACAATCTCAACCGAACATCTCTTATGCAGTTGGATCAGTTTCTAGGTACATGTAGGAGCCTCATGAGATTCATTGGAAGGAAACAAAGAGTATTCTCGGATATGTCAAGGGGACTACCAACTTTGGTATACACTATGCAGTAAGATCTTTCTTAGATCTTGTTGGTTACACAAACTCAGATTGGGAAGGCAATGACATTGATTGTAAGTTCACTTCAGGATATGTCCTCCACCTTGGATCATGACCTATCTGTTGGTCAAGTAAGAAGCAATCAAAAATTGATTTATCATTAGCAGAGGCAGAGTACATGGGTGCAATGAATGTTACTACTCAGGTTGTTTGGTTGTATCACTTTATTACAGAATTGGGAGTTCATTTTCATCATCTGAAAGTTATATTGTGGGATAATTAGAGTACTCTCAAGTTATGTAGAGACCCATCTCAGAGGCAGCGTACCAAGCACATCGAGGTTCATATGCACTTTATTCAAGGATAGATTTAGGATGGAGTCATTGATCTGGAGTTCTATCCATCTTCAAAGAAGGTGGAAAACATCTTCACCAAGTCTTTCATCGAACACATTTTTTTCTCATTGAGGGACATTCTAGGAGTGAGGGATACATCATCTTAGAAGTTGAACATGTTAACATTCATTTTTTTGTTAGCAACTTATTTTGAGGGACGATTTTGTTCCCACTGGGTTTTCCATTTTTACCTCACTTTTGTTCAATTGTTATGCATCTATACTTATACATGAGTACCTAACATGGATTCATATTGCCTGGACATGTCATTGTCCACACCTCGATTGTGTTTCAGGGAGGGTGATGGGGTACATTCTCATCTACATACTTAGTGACATAATCATTTTTTCCATTTTTCCTACTATTTAGGAGGACTACTATTTATAGCATGTCTATTTTTAGCTGGTAACTTCCTATATGTAATACCATGGGAAAATACCACGGGTTTCCAAAACCATGGGCTAATAAACCATCATTAGGTAAATTCCTATTTTTAGGGGAAGAGCGCTTCTTTCCTTAATTTTAGGAAATAATTCCTATTTCCTTAATTTTAGGAGATGATTCCTATTTCATGGCTTGAGTGAGACTATTGATCTCCTAAGGAAGTGCGCATTACCCATATTATTCTTGGAGTTAAACCATTTCACTTATTTACCTATTTTTAGTGACTTTCCATATTTATGAAATTCTCTCTCAATTAGGACTTTAGTTCCATTCTTGGACTCTAGTCTTATTCTAGGAGAGTTTTCTATTATCAACTTTTGACTTTAGTTAACAACTTAGTAGGAGTGGTTTATTTTTTACTTGAGCATGCACATGGAAACCCCAACCTAGTGCACAATAATCCTCTTGTGGAGAGTCCTATATATTGTGTTCATGATCAAGGATTAATACAATGTGATTCAATTTGGTTTCTTAGTCTCTTATTTGTGAATATTGATTCTATTTTTCTCCCCCCTCTCTTTCTTTTGCAATTAACTAGTGTAGTATTTCCTACTCACTATTAGGTCTTGGAGTGTGGTTTAATCCTACAATAACATACAATATTGTAATCAAATAATGGAGCAATTGAATTGTAGTTTCTATTTGAGAACACATAAGTACTTCCGTTTTTGTTCCATACATAATTATTTCTTGCATGTGCTCTACAATCTATTGATTTACGAGGTAAGTGATTGCAAGAAAAAAAATAGCCAAGGAAAGAGTTTTGGTGCCAAGTTGTGTGAGGCCATCTTGGTGGGAAATATCTTCTGAATCTATCCTTGTTTTCTTTGTGCTAGCGAGAAATAACCCCCCTTTAACTACACCAGGGTTCAGAATGTAGACAAAGCAAATAACTATCTGAAAACTAATTAATTCTCTATACTACCCCAAACATACCAAAACTAATATAAAGAAAGAAAAGAGAAACGAGATCGGGTAACTATACCTCTAATCCCACGTCTGGTGATGATCTCCTCACGCTTGGAAGTTCCACTGACTGTACGCCTCCTCCTAGGGATGACGTACATCCAAATATTGACAAACAGAGAACGAAAAACATGTTATTCCATATATAAGTTAGGGTTAGATGTTAGAATGTCAAGCATCAACCAATAAAAGTATTCAAGACACCATCATTTGGGACAGAAAAATGTAAATCTTTTATTCATAACAAGAAGATTATACCTTTACAATCTAAGTTGGCTATCATTCCTCAAACCCGGTCTGGGCTCCTCTTCACCATGATCTAAGTGAACCTTGTATGGAATTATCCTCTCAACCTTCTAATCTCTTATATGGAAATGAATGGGTTAAATGGAGGAAGAAGGGGCTAATGAGGGAATGCTGAGGCAATTTCTCACAAAAGGAAGCAATATCTTGGGCAAGGAGTGGAAGTGAAATCAGGCAGAGTTTCATTGTTCTTATGCTTAGCTATGACATGAGACCCCAACACCTTCTTTTTTATCCCAAAATGATGGTTGTTCAGTTGGGTGACGGGCTATAGCAGGTGGATTAGTTGGGAAACCTCCAATAGCCCATCAATTTCAATGAATTCCTTGCAACTTTTGCAAGCATATGCGGGCTGTAATGGTGCAACATGCGTATGTACGTGAGCTGTAATGGTGCAACAAGCATATGCACGCAGGCAATAATGGTGCAGGGCGCATACATCTTCTAAAAATTGGTTTTTTAAGAAGAGCTTCTCAACAGTGTTTTGGCAAAAAATTTAAGTAAGAGGGCCAAGGCCATGTATGCATGTGTAGAGAAATTTAGGGCTATAACACTTTGGGAGGAATGCCAATTTTATACAGAACATCATTTTCTCTCTTCCTGTTATCTTTGTCACCAATGAATCTTTTGAGTACATCAACATATATTTTATATTTTCCTTCATTTACTTTCTTTGGTGACTCTGTAGATTTTGAATCTTCTTTGGTGTCCATCTGACTCTTATCATAGCCAAGACCAGTTTTACTGAGTGGTGACCTTTGGAATTTGATGATATCATCTAATATTTAAGTTCTCTTTTCAAACTTGAAGCTTCTATTCAACTAAACAATTGAATTCTTCAATTCCTTTCTTAAGTTAACAATTTCAACTTCCAGCTTCTCACAATTTTATTCCTTTTCCTTTAGATGGATTCTCACCACTTCTTCTGTCCTTTTTTCTTCTTCTAGTTAAATATTTAGGCTGATAATTAATCTTCTCTATTTATTTAAGGCTTTGTAACATTTTTTCTTTGGAATCATGATCCTCCTCTTCATATATTTGCAATTGCTCATTTTGTATCAAATTATTTTTCTTAAGCTTCTTATTTCGCTTAACGCACAAATGAGTTTTTTTTCAAGATCCACTTCCGCTTCTATTTCATAATTTTTTTCCTCTTATGAATCCATCATTTCTTTCCCTATGTATTCATTTTTTGAAGTATCAATATTTGTTTTCATTTCCATGCAAAGAGTTTCCTATCTATCACTATCATAGATACTTTCATTGCTCTCTTCAAACAGGTCACTGACCGCTTTTGAGTAGAGACTCTTCTTTTTCTTATAAGTGTTCTTCTTTTCATGCTTGTTCTTTTTGTATTGACGATGCTTTCTCCCTTTCTTTATGTTATGGTCTTCTTCATCTTCACTACTTTCATTTTTTTCATATATACACTTAGCAACAAAATGTCCTACTTTTCCACAATTAAAGAATTTAAAGAGCAACTTACCTTTATATTTTCCAAATTCCTTTTTGAGATTTCTCACAAAGTGTTCTTCCTCTGTGTTTGATTCACGATTGAAACAATTGCTTGATTTTTGTTCTTTTTTCTTCATCTTATTTGAATATTTGAAGGCTACTTCTTGATTTAATTGCTTCTCTTTCTCATTCCTCATTTCATATGTCATGAGAATCCCATGCAATTTATCTATTGTTAATGAATTAATATCCTTCATTTCTTCAATGGAGGAAACTTTGGCATCAAATATTAAGGGAAGCGACCTTAGCACCTTTTTCACAACCATTGGTTCTTCAACCTTTTCACCAAGTCCTATGATAGTGTTGATAATTTAATCCACATAAAGAATATAGGCTACAACATTTTCTTCATCTTTCATTTTTAGACTCTCAAACTATCTTCTACGAGTTTGTATATTTACTTTCTTAACCTTGTCATTGCCTTCATAGATATTTTAAAGTTTATCCCAAAATTACTTTATTGATTTGCAATGCATCACATTGACAAACTATGATTATGATAGACCACACAAGATGGCATTTGTGGATTTTTCATTATTTTCACTAGCCTTCTTTCTATCATGATCTATTGGTGGAGATGTTGGAACTCTATATAATATAATATAATATAATTTTAAGGTCGCGACCATGCCATACACCAAATTGGTGTATGAGACCCCCTTGTTTGTGGGACAAGAGACCCCCTCTACGTAGCAATTTAATTGCTAAATTGTAATATACCAGATATAAAAAGTATGCAGAACATAAATGAAATGCTAGAAATGGCAGAATAACAACAATATAAC
>SNQJ01S0219107.1:17837-29087 GCA_010110895.2 Picea sitchensis
CTGGTACAAGATTACTGATCTATTTGACATCTAAATAATTCATATAACAAGTCATATCGAGACTTGAGAAGTAGGAGTAATTCCAACAAATCTTCCATTTTTAGACTATGCAATAACAATTTATAGTGCAAAGACTGTTTAGATTTAATAACCATATGCCCACAGGCTTGGAGAAAATAAATACAGTAAGGTTTTNATACATATAAATGATTAGATATATATACATAAGTTGCTGGTACAAGATTACTGATCTATTTGACATCTAAATAATTCATATAACAAGGCATATCGAGACTTGAGAAGTAGGAGTAATTCCAACAAATCTTCCATTTTTAGACTATGCAATAACAATTTATAGTGCAAAGACTGTTTAGATTTAATAACCATATGCCCACAGGCTTGGAGAAAATAAATACAGTAAGGTTTTATGTCAATAGTACACGAGAAAAAGTATTGTAATTCAAATGCCTAAAAATGTTACACACGTCTGGTATAAAATTCCATGATATCTATACCCCAAGACAAACCCTTTATTCCAATAGTTCTTGAGTACAATTTTCCTTAAAACACGCTGTAAAATGGAACCCGAGTACCCGCACAGGAGACTGTCTAAAAGGGTCTGGAGACTTCAAATGCGCGCAGGCCTATACAGGAATTAGGGGAAATTTTTAATTAGGTTTTAAACTGTCATTAAAGAAATTCAAAGATGATATATAGTATAATCACTCAGAGAAAATGATTTCAAAGAAGTAATGTAGATAAGTGTAGATATTTCACTTAGCTTGCAATGCTCGAACTATGTCGTCCTCTCGCCTTATATCAGTGAGGTAGTCACCCACGAACCCAATGGGTGGAGCGGAGCAAGGATCATCTGATGGGTACCCTCGCAGTTAAAGGAAAGGGGTCCCATCATTATCTCATAGTAACCCAACCTAATTAATCTTTTCATAAAGGACATAATCAAAAAACAATCGCAAACCATAATCATAATTAACACATAGTATGAAATGTACTCCACAGTGAATGGATAATTTTCGATTGCAAAGAGTTCTAGGGGATTTCTTCCCTCTCATTTTTAAAATAATTTCAGGAATTGATGACCTAGAACAATGTTGAAATTCACTAAAGTCCCTTTTCTCCCAAAATGAATTACACAATGGGGATAAAAAATTCTTATATCTTCTCGTACAAGTGCGAACAAGATAGTGGAATAATCCCTGACTTAAGAAAACCTTACATACCAACCAAGAAACATCACATAGTTGCGAAGAGTTGAACCATGACTTCATTATCTTGAATATAAGTATGCAACTTTAAACCATCTGGAATCTCCAAAGAATACAATAGAATATAACCAATAATAAGTTGAAGTAGCAAGAGTGAATTCCTCACCTGGACGTAGAACCCTCGCGAGGAAATATTTGGGTTGCACAAGAATACTGACATTGGATTTGTCTAGGAGAATCCTTGATAAAAGTTAACCCATGGTGTGGTAAATGTCAGGTATGCCATGAGCATTCCCCAATAAAATACCAGGTTATGTTGAATTATTGAGAGGGGGGGTGAATTAGTAATAGCATAATTATAATCCTTTTTCTTCAAATGTTATATCAATGTAGAATTAATATCCAATAATGAGCAGTAAGACATAAACAATCACACACATACATAGTACACCAGTGTTTTACGTGGAAACCCAAATCGAGAGAAAACCATGAAATGTTTTTTCTTATATGTATTGAAGAATTAAATTCATTGGAAGCACCAACTTCCTTTGTTTTCCAGCTGCAACTGGAAGGAGGCTCCAGCCACCTAATTTCTCAGGCTACAACCTGAGGGAAGCTCCAAATCCCCAATTCTCTAGCTACAACAAGAAGGAGGCTACAACCCCCAATGTTCTACGGCTACAACCACCTATGCTTGCCCCGTCCTGCCACCCTGAAGTAGAAGTAGAATGATGGAATGACTATCACACTATCACTATGAGATATGCCACTGTAAAACTGTACCAATAAATCTGAACCATGCATCAACCTGTACCTCAACCTGTAATCAACATGTACCATAAACAAGTGCAACAACCATGCACCAATCTGTAATCAACCTGTACCATAAACAAGTGAATCCAACCATGTACCAATTATGTACCAATCATGTGTCAACTACTCATAAACTATGACTCATTAATATGTACCAAAATCACCAACTATACACCTCATGTATGTACGCCAACTCATCAACTACTTGTCTCAACCATGTACTCAACATTTACCAGAACTAAAATCCCTCATCAATTTCATCATCCAAACCTGATTTTTATCTCTGTAATAGACGTGGTGTATATCATCACATTCCTGCAAACCTTCCTTAACTTTATAAACAAGAGACTAGCATTTTCATCAAACTTTTCTTTAGTCTCACATGCCTAGTTTTGGATTAGTCAACAACCCTAACTTGAAGTAATCATAACTTTGATTCTATAATGCATAAATATATGAAACTGATACACAATGTTACTCAGTGTGCCTTATGCAATTCCTCCAAGTGTCACTACTTGGAACCTCTCAGAAAAGGAGTTATAGCAAAAATGGCATACCTTGTTGAATTATGGATTATCCTAGAGAATGAACTTGTAGAGCGTGCTCACACAAAATGTTTGATGAATTGATATAAAAATGTTACAAAGAATACCAAAGACTATCCCCTAACAAAAAAATTTGGTCTCACTGAATTTGGATCTGTTATTTAGAAGTTATGAGATTTTTACCCGAAACACCTGATTTTGACTAGTTTCAGGACTGTCCACAAACCCTATTTTCCACGGAGTGTAACTCCCAAAATACAACGACCCACAAGATGAATTTTTTACCACAGATACTTGGACATGTTTTCTCACTTGAATAGAAATTTCACGGTCTGAATCATTATATAAAAAACTTTCACTTGAATAGAAATTTCAATAACTGAATCATTATATAAAAACTCTTTAAAAAGGGGTGATATTGACCTGTAAATAACATACCCTAAAAAGCACCATCAAATTTTTCCTTCCCTTGCATTTGGAAATTTGTTTTCTTCACTTTCCTCGCACTTCATTTAGATATCCTTGTATACCTTAGAACATATATATATATATAGATATATATATATATATATTCAATATTCCTCAAGTGTTTTCTCAAGTGAGAGCCTTTGGCTCTCATTTATACCTCCAAGTAGCTTCCTTTAAAAACATCTTCTAGGTCACTTTATTCACTTTCCTTATTTTAGGGTTGGGTCCACTTCTAATTTATCCATTAAATTTATTATTGAAATAATTCAAATTGAATACAAAATAGAATTATAATACACTCATCACTTCACTTTATTATTTACCTTTAAAATCTCTAAAACCACTTTTGACTACTTTGACCTTTTGGGGTTTCTAGATGACATATATGAGGGTCCTCAAACTTTGTAAGTACATAACTCTCAAAACCATGAGGAGCAGGTGACATTCTATGTACCACCAAAAATGGAATGACATGTACTATACATATAGAATAGTATTATCTGAAAATATATCATAACTCATACCCATTAACACCCATCAAACAAACTTGGGTCCATTACTCAAACCCTATTCCAACTTCTCATGGCCATAACTCTCTAACCATGAGGAATTATGTGATGTTCCACATACCACTGAAATGACATGACAAGAAATATCCATCTAGGATATATTTTTCTTTGACAAATTCACTTTCATTTATCTCATTATTCCACAATTACATGGGTTCTCTTACTCCAAAAGCGCCTCTCTCTCGTGAGGGATTTCACCATAAGGGGACCACTTTGGAGTTCATCCATATTTACTTCTTATCAACCATGAAAAACAATAATGATATATTTACATCAAAAAAATTTGGGTCCATTACCTAAACTTGGGTTCTTTACCCAAACTTTTGTGCTACGTGGATTTCTTCAAAGGTTGACATTAATGACAAATCCAACCTTCATCAAATAATCTTCCCTTTGGCATTGATGGGAAACATCTTTGATGCACAATGAAATCATATCACTCATGCTCCCCCGAACCATGCCTTTGTCCTCTCATCTCGATAATTTTGCTCCCCTCGAACCATGCTCTCTTTGTCCTCTCTCGTGATCCTATAAATCTACTCCCATGGAACCATGCCTCTTTCCTCTCACTCTGTCCTTTGCATCTGATAAATCTCTCCCCTTGTCATCAATGGCAAAGGTATCTTCCATATATAGGGTTTCTCCCCCTAACATATCCCTCTTATGGTTCTTTTTTCCTCATGTACATCTAAGACATATAAGATAAGAATTCAAAAAGCATTCAAAAATCATTCATTTTGAGTAGAAATAACTCCAAGTCTTTGGCGAAGATATTCAAAGGCTTCCCATGGAAGGGGCTTCAAAGATGTTTCACACTTGTTCTTTTGTGCCCACATACTCAACTATGATGTTCTTTTCTCAACCCGCTCCCATAGAAAGTGATACTTTATTGAATGTGCTTCGCCTTTAGAGTGCATCACTGTTTTTTGAGATATTGATGGCACTTGTATTATCACAATATTGAATGGGCTCATCATACTCAACCTGTATATCTATCAAATTTTGTTTCATCCAAAGAACTTGTGTAATATGTTGTTGCCGCGAATATACTGGCTCCCTGGCTGTAGATAGAGATACCGATGATTGCTTCTTTTCTTTAGTCATGATACCAAACACTCACATATAGAATGTTGCTCCACTATGCTTCGCTGGGCCATCAATACAACCTCCGCCCAATTCAGACTGTAGGCAATAAGTGATATATCTCTTTCCTTTTGATACCATAATCCAAACTTTTCTGTTCCTTTAAGATATCTCAAGATCCTCTTTACAGCTAATACATGCGATTCCTTTGGTGTTGCTTGAAATCTTGAAACTTGCCCAACTGCTTGCATTACATCTCGTCTGAATGTTGTCAGCATATAGTAGGCTGCCAATCATTGACCTATACTCTGATTTGTAGACTTTGAATCATTATCTTGCTCAAACTTACAACTAATTTGCATGGGAGTGATAACTAGTTTGCATCTTCCACTCGAACCTATATTTAGCATTTCTCTAATATAATTGGTTTGAGAAATGCAAAATTCTTTGGTTGCTTTGATGTATCCTCAAGTCCTAGAAAGAAGGATAGTTCTCCAAGTAACTACATTTCAAATTCATTCTCAGAGTGTCTTTTGTAAATTATTGGCTTAACCTATCATCATCACTACCAAAAATAATATCATTAATATAAACTTAAATTAATAAAATATTACCTTGACTTTACCTTGGATGTAGAGGCTTTTGTATGCACTTCCTTTTCTCAACCCCACTGTTGTCAATACTATCCAGTCTGGAGTACCAGTCTCTAGGAGCCTATTTTAGACCATACAAGGCCTTCTTTAATTTCATTACTAATATAGTCTGTTCTTCAACCGAACTCTTCTCGTTGTTCAATGTAGACTTTCTTCAAGTTCCCCATTCAAGAAAGTTGATTTTACATCCATATGATATACTTTAACATTTTTGAGCATGCATAAGCTAAAAGAAAAACAGATTGCTTCCATTTTGGCAACTGGGGAAATGTCTATTCAAAGTCGATTCCTTCAACTGTGTATTACCATTTACATACCTCAATATAGCTTTGTTCCTTTGTAACCCTCATTCATCTTCATTTAATTTATTCCTAAACCCATTTTGTGTCGATCACATTTTTATTCTTTGGTCTTGGGAACCAATTCCCAAGTGTCATTTTTCTATTTGATCCAATTTTCATCCATGGCCTTATTCCAAAATTCAACCTTGTTGGCTTCTTCAAAATAGTTTGGTTCAATTGTAGATAAGAGTGCTAGGTGTGTTTGTTCCGGTGAATGGATTTTTCTTCTAGTCTCAACTCCAAAGATTCTTTGTTTCCAATAAACTGATTTGAAGGATGATTCTTCCTGCTCTCATTTCCATAGGGTGTCTCTTGGAGATACTTGTTGAACTTGCTTTCTACTTCTGTCGATTCTCTTCATCTTCATCTTCCTATTCTTCTTTCTTTTTTCATCTTCTTCTTCCTCAAGCAAAGTTGTTCCATTGATTTGTTTTCTTTCTTTGATTTTGATCTACCTATTTTATCAATTGTTACTGCTGATGCTTTCCACAACTTTGTTTAATCTTAGATTGTAACACTTGTATGCTTTCCTTGTACTCTTGAGTAACCAACAAGCATTCCTTTTTAGCACATGAGAGTCAAACTTTCCCATTCTTCCATCTTCTCTCTTTGATGTAGCATCGTTTCCCATAAACTCCGCCAAGTGCTTCACATTTGCTGGTCTTCTCCTTTCCATAGCCGTAGGGATTTTATTAGTGCTGTTTCGAAAGCATTACTGCTTTGAATGTGAATTGAGGTATGCACTATCTATGTCCAAAAAATATATGTCAACTTTGAATCCATTATCATTGTTTGAGCCCTTTCTTGTAATCGCCCTCGTTTTCTTTCAACAACTCCATTCTCGTGAGGTGTCCTAGTGACTTAAGAATTGCCTTTTATTCCATGATTGCCGGAGTAGCCCATAAATTTATTTGAGGTGAATTCTCCTCCATTATCCTGATCTTAAGCATTTGATTCTTGAATCCATCTCATTTTCAACCATTTTGTAGATCTTGAAATTTTCTAAAAAGCTTCATTTTTTATCATCGAGAAGGCAAACTACTATTTTATATAATCATCAACCAATAACATAAAAAATATCTCTCACCATTTAAGCCTTTTGTTGTAGTTGGTCCAACCAGATCAATATGCACAATTTCCAACTAGATCCTTGTTGTCAATGCTTGCACAAAGTGTTGGTTGGTTTCATGATCTAGGGGCATTTCTTTGCCTACTTCTTTGATGACTTTGACAAGGTTATCAAAATGTACAGACTCCATTCTTTTGTGCCATAGCCAAACTTTCATCTTCCTTTTCCTAGACAACACTTTTCATTTCCACTGCGATAACACATATATGTTGCTTGAAGTTCTTGGTACCGTGAGTTTTACCAATTTCCCCTCGAACCTTCTTTTTCTGCCCCTACACCTTTTGTGAATCAAAAGTAAATTTAAGGACCTTGTTCACACATTTGAATCATTAATCAATTCTAAGAAGATTGCTTCATATCTCTACTAGTAGAACATTTCTCTGCCTTTTCATTCTTGTTCCCAATTCGCATCAGGTTTTTCCAATGATTTTGATGAATCATCATTTCCAAAGGAGATCGATCCATCTCTTTCCTTTCAATGTAAGAAACTTGTCTCTATAACCTTTTCATGTGTTTTGAACATCCACCGGCAACATACCAACCACGCTTATCTCCGCTTAGCTTGTAGAGCGACTGCATTCTTCATTTCTATACCGTTCTTGCTCTCTCTTATCCATGTCATTTTCTCGAGGTTCTTATCTATGACTCTATTGAGGTTCTTTAAAAGGGACTGCCATTCTGCAATATTTTGGCCATGTGTCCAAAATTGTTACTGTAACATTCCACCTCAAGGCTCAAAGATCTCAAAACCCATTGTAACTTCTTCTCTTTGTTTCAATTGTATTCTTTGAATAACCCCTTTGTGTATATTCCCAAAGTAGTTATTGTTCCTATTGTTAGCTCGCACTTACATCTTTATGTCCAAAATTATTACATGCATAACATAAACCAAAATATATAGTTTTATTACCTGGTAGTTGAAGATCTTATGAAAGGAGGCACTCTTATGAATCCTTCTTCTTCTTGAGGTCTCATTTTATCCTGTTGATTCCGAAATCTAAATCTTCTTGGTGGAGGAGTGTCCCTGTAATCTTCCTTGTATATCTTTTTATCCCCTTTGATTGTTTCTGCATAACTTTTTGGATTTGTTTCTTGCTCTGTTGTTTTGGAGCTTGATCCCTTTTCTGTCTGATTATATCCAAGTCTGGACTTGTCAAGATAAGATTTTTGATTGGTGATAATGTCATCGGGAACTTTTGAGCTATTCTGCATATTTTTCTTTTGAATATCCTTTCTTAGTGTGACAATCTCTGCTTCTAGGTTTCCAATGAGCTTGTCCTTTCCTTCTATATGTTGTTTGAGTGCTTCTTCAATTCTTTTATCTTCTTCTATTTGAACCTTCAATTTTGTGATCATTTGTTCTAGTTCTTGAGTGTCTTTTTTCGTATTTAGTTCTGCTTGTAGTTTCTTGTTTTTCTTCTTTTCTCTTCTGATAACTTCTATAACACTCATTGATTCTTCTCAAAAGTCAACTTATGACTCTTCAATTTCTTATTCATATGCTTCTTCATATTCTTCTTCGGAGTCTTGTTTGTCAGAGTCTTCTACTGCCATGAATAGAACTCTCCCTGTTTCACTGTCATTGACTTCATCTTCATCTGATGATGAGATGTCTTCTTTGGTGCAAACGTTTTTCTTGAAAACTTTATTTTTAGTTCTTTTACCTTTATATGTTTGTCTGGATTTTGAGTAACCTTCACCATTTCTCTTTTTCTTATGAGGAAATTTGTTAGCAAAATGACCAATACCATCACAATTAAAACAAATTAAAGGAATATTACCTCTGTACTTACCGTTGGTTCCCTTGTTCAGTCTTTTGACGAAGTTGGCCACTTCTTGATCATATTCCGAGATGTCGTTGTTTCTTCTATATTCTTCTTGTTCCTTTTTATTTTTCTTTGATCAGTTGGATGCTTTGAAGGCTGTTTCTTTTACATCTGGATTTTACTGTTCAGTTCTCATCTCATATGCTGTGAAGATTCCATGCAATTCGTCCATGCTTATTGAGTTTAGATCTGATCTTTCTTCTGGTGATGATATATTAGGGTTGAATCTCATAGGAAGAGATCTTAGTACCTTTTGAACAATTATAGATTCTTCTATTTCTTCTCCCAATCATATGATTGCATTCACTGTTTCATCGACTCGTAAGAAGTAGGTTGTGATATCTTCATCTTCCTTCATTTTTAGTTTTTCGAACCGACCTCTGTAAGTTTGAAGTTTTTCTACTTTGACTTTTGAATCTCCTTCATAAATATTTCGAAGCTTGTCCCAAATCACTTTAGAAGATTTAAAATGTGCAAGTTTGGTGAATACTATATCACTGAGACCATTCAAAAGTGCATTTATGGCTTTGGAATTATTCTCACTGAGTTTCATTGCTTTGTCATTTGTTGGTGGAACTACTGGTGTTGTGCATACATCTACAAGTGATTTCCAAACTTGAAATCCATGTGCCTGTATATATGTCTTCATCCTTATGCTCCAAAAAGCATAATTCTGTCCATCAAACTATGGTATTCCATTTTTATACGAGTTGGTACTCTCCATGATCTACCTTTCAATGGTTAAACTGATTTTTGAAGGAACCTGCTCTAATACCAATTGTTGGATTACTGAGAGGGGGGGTGAATCAGTAATAGCATAATTATAATCATTTTTATTCAAATGTTATATGAATGTAGAATTATTATCTAATAATGAGCAGTAAGAAATAAACAATCACACACATACACAGTACACCAGTGTTTTACGTGGAAACCCCAATCGGGAGAAAACCACATAATGATTTTTCTTATATGTCTTGAAGAATTACATTCATTGGAAGCATCGATTTCTTTTGTTTTCCAGCTATAACTGGAAGGAGGCTCCAACCACCTAGTTTCTCAGGCTACAACCTGAGGGAAGCTCCAACTCCCCAATTATCTGGCTACAGCTAGAAGGAGGCTACAACCCCCAATGTTCTCTGGCTACAACCAGAAGGTGGCTACAACCAACTGTCCTTGCCCCATCTTGCTACCCTGAAGTAGAAGTAGAATGATGGAACCACTGTCACACTATCACTGTGAGATATACCACTGTAAACCTATACCAATAAATCTGAACCATGCATCAACAATGCATCAACCTGTACCTCAACCTGTAATCAACCTGTACCATAAACAAGTGCATCAACCATCCACCAACCTGTAATCAACCTATACCATAAACAAGTGAATCCAACCATGTACCAAGTATGTACCAATCACGTGTCAACTACTCATCAACTATGACAAATCAATATGTACCAACATCATCAACTATACACCTCATGTATGTGTGCCAACTCATCAACTACTTGTCTCAACCATGTACTCAACATGTACCACAACCAAAAGACCTCATCAATTTCATCATCTAAATATGATTTGTAGCTCTGTAATAGACCTGTTGTATATGATCACATTCCTGCAAACCTTCCTTAACTTTTAAAAAAAGAGACTAGCATTTTCATCAAACTTTTCTTTAGTCTCACATGCCTAGTTTTGGATTAGTCAACAACCCTAACTTGAAGTAATCATAACTTTGAACCTGTAATGTATAAAGGTCTGAAAATAACACACAATGTTATTTAGTATTTTTTATTCAATTCCTCCAAGTGTCACTACTTGGAACCTCTCAGAAACAGAGTTATAGCATAAATGACATACCTTGCTGAATTCTGGATTATTCTAGAGAGCGACCTTGTAGAGCGTGCCCCGCACAAAATATTTGATGAATTAATATGAAAATGTTACAAAAAATACTAAATAATATACCCTAACCAACACATTTGGTATCATGGAATTTGAATCTGTTATGAAGAAGTTATGACATTTTTACCTGAAACACCTGATTTTGACTAGTTTCAAGACTGTCCACAAACCCTATTTTCCACGGAGTGTAACTCCCAAAATACAACGACCCACAAGCTTAATTTCTTACCACAGATACTTGGATATGTTTTCTCACTTTCATAGAAATTTCATGGTCTGAATCATTATATAAAAAAATTTATAGCGCAAATGGTGAGATGACCTGTAAATAACATACCTTAGAAAGCACCATCAAAAGAATTTATCCTTCCTTGCATTTCGGCCTTCTTTTCTTCACTTTCCTCTAAATTTCATCTTAGATATCCTTGGCCACCTTAGAGACATATAGATATTCAATATTCTCAAATGTGTTTCAAATGAGAGAGCCTTGCCTCTTATTTATACTCTCCAAGTAGCTTCCTTAAAAACATCTTCCAGGTCACTTGTCCCACTTTCCTTATTTTAGGGTTGGGTCCATTTCTAATTTCTCCATTAAATTTATTATTGAAATAATTTATTTTGTATTCACTTTGAATTATAATACACTCATCACTTCACTTTATTATTTACCTTTTAAAATCTCTTAAACC
>SNQJ01S0219110.1:0-10662 GCA_010110895.2 Picea sitchensis
GTATTTCTCAGTGATCTTGTTCTTATGATGCTCTTATCTATTGAAATGAAAAGAACTATAATAATGGCATAAACATTAACAGAAACATGGAGGTCAAAGTAAGTTTCCTCCAAAGGGATTCTGAAACACCCCACCCATTTCTTGACGAAACTATCCACTCCCATTTAATTTCAACGAGATTGGTTCACAACCCCAATCTCTCAAACAACCACATCTAATTTTTTTCTAAAAACTCACTAAGTTTTCCTCTACAAGAGGTGCCAAAAGAAATATTTTAGTCTAGGTAGGATTTCGGGGATAGGCATCCAAATAACTCCCCATTATCTGGTTCTCACATTTTTAAAACAATAGAAGTTGTCAAATAATGAACTTTAAATCCTCCAAGTCAAGTGTTCCTAACACCATAAGGTAGGGATATACCCATGAAGGGTTGAAGGCCGAGGTCTGATTGTTCTGTGTGTCCCCCCTTGAGGCACCCACCTCTTAGACGGGAGCCAACCCATGACCCATTTCTTAGGCCAAAAATCTAAATGCCGCACTTTGACCGAGGTACCTAGTGACCAAATTTTAGAACATCTACCCAAGTGGAAATTGTGGGCTGCAATTGCACCTTGATCAGATTTTGTGTGGCTATTGGTAAATATCATCATTTCTTTCAGGATATGCCCCCTTTACCCCTCATTATAACTGACTACTTCATCCTTCACTAGTTTCTCTTACAGTGACTTCAAACCCCACTGTTGAGTACTATTGGAAGGTCCAGTGCTATTTGAGAGGAAGGACATTATGTCTTTTAGGAAACGATCATTTGTTTTCTTTGATCCCCCGCGCAGACAAAACCTACTTATCCATATATATGCTTCTTTATCAAAACAATTTATGTATGATGCACTTCTGATTACATTTTATTTAGATATTGTGTAAAGTTCAAAAATTGCAGCACAATGCTGTTGTTTATTTATCACTCTCACCACCATTTTCACACATCCACTCAGCTAGTCGAACATCATAGGGGACCCACAGAACCCCCGTCGTTCCAGATGCTTCCTGAACCTCCCTCCTATTTTAGGGGGAGATCCTATTCTCACCAACTCATCAACTCCACCTTCTCACACCCCTGTGAGTGCCATTATCTTGGGATTAGCTTCGCTTAGTTCCACCTTACTTGGGTCCAATTCCCAAGGTCCACTATCCACTCACTCTCCTTTACACGAAAGCAGGGGGGCAACTTCCTCTCAAGGGGGAAGTACCAACCCACCTAGCACCCCTCAAGGGTCAGGTTCATAGAACACTCACACCATGGCTGGAACTAATCCTCCGCCACCTCTCCAGATGCCATATTTAGCCTCTCTTAACATACCAGATCTAATAAAACTCACAAATGACCCTATATTGCATGACCCCACATGGCCTGCAATGCCTACCAAACTACCTTCAGATATCCCCAAGTTTGAAGGGAAGGCAGGAGATGACCCTACCAACCACGTCATGAATTTCCACTTATGGTGCTCTTCCAATAGCATTATGGATGATTCCATCCGACTACGATTATTTCAACTCACATTCACTGGCCCATCAGCCAAATGGTATGTAGATGAAAAAGAAGGGTCCCATGCGACTTTCGAATCCTTGGCCAAAGCATTTTTTACCTTCTTCCAATTACCAATCCTCCATAACAAAGGTCTTGAACTACTCTCTAATTTTAAACAAACCTCAGCCACACATATCATTGATCACATTCACGAGTGGTGTCGACGACGTAGTTTGTGCAAAGCAGAAACCACCAAACAACAGTGTCTTGACTGGTTTCTCAGATCACTTGTCTCTCTCCTCGGTAAAGATGTGGCTTCCACCTTCCCTCAATCGAAAGAAGAAACCATCAATAAGGCTCAACAATACGACCTCATCTATTCTCAATCAGGGTACTTGTACACAGTACTTCCTAAGCTCCCAAAACCCGTGCCATTCGGCCAAGATAAACTCGGGATGTCTCACTCAGCAGACGGATTGATTGGTAACCCCACGCACCACAACCCCAACAACCACCAATGTATGGCACACCTCAATATCCACCGACATATGGGGGAACCTCTTATTACTCTCCACCCACTTATCAACAACCATACCTTGTTTCTCTCCCTCCACCCATCAGTGGGCCACCGCCAACACCCACAATACACCCACCTATCCAGATAAGTTATGGTACCCCCTCTACCTCAGCTTACACTCTAAATACTAGCGAAAGCACCACACCTTCGTATGTACCTTACGGATCATTACCACAAAATAATCCGCACTTTCCATTTCCTAGCCCTCCCTATCCCATGGCTCCACCACAAGGACACCCTCATGCTCGGGTGAATTTTGTTCAACCCTCTCCCGTTCAGCAATATCAAAATTTCAAACAGCTGAATACGGAAAATCCAACCCATCCGTCAAATAATGCCAAAAAGAAAGGAAAAAATTGGAGAAATAACAACCCAGGTCAAGGCAGGAATCACTCCCAACAGAACCAACCTACTGGGGGAAGCCAGAACTAAGGGAATCAAAACCCTCAAGGGGGCAACAACAACAGACATCAAGGGAAAAATAACAATAATCTTCGAACCAACTTCCCTTGTGTCCATTGCGGTGAGTTTGGTCATTATACTCATCATTGCCCCTAAATCATTGATTTTAAACGGATGAAAGACTCAGTGAATGGACCACATACTCTAGCACGGCCTGCCTCTCAGCAGGCCCCACAACAATACGTGTAACAACCACCCCCAGTCGTGCTGCAAAACCCCATTCCACACCAGGGTGTGATGAACACCCAACAGGATGTGCAACCTACCCAATCATAGTTGGGACAGTATCTCAATCAGAACAACCTCACAGATCATACTATCCTACTCACCAGTGAGGAAAAATTCCTTCTGCAAACATATAGTCGTCAATACCGTGCACCCACTGAGTCTCCTCCCATTCCCCCAGAAACACTCCCAGCATCAACGGGACCCCTTTTGATGATCCCTCGCCCTAACATTGAAACACCTCTTTCCATCCCTCGCATCCCATTACGCAGGAATGTCCACAACCCGCAGGCTAGGGCATCTCATAATTACATTTTGGCCAATGACTTAGCACAGTCCCCGGCTGCCATGTCAGTCTTAAAAGTCCTTCAAACTTATCCCACTCAGCGGAAATCATTACTTTCCACCTTGGGGGAAACCGACCCTGCAAATACTCAACTCATCACATTTGATCTCGATAGTGGAGAGCCTCGTCTCCTCGCTCTCATCGCTTTTCAAATCCCAGTGAAATTTTGAAACATCACGGTTCATCAGTGCATCATCGATGAAGGTGCATCCACATGCATCAAGTCCAAGTCAGTATGGTAGAAACTTGGTTCCCCCGAACTGATACCATCTACCATTACCTTAAGAGCTTATGACGAACGATCATCTTCTCCCGAAGGGCTCTTCCAAAATGTCCCTATAGAACTAGGGGGCAAGACCATTCTCATCGACATTGAAGTTATCGATGCTCCACTCGATTACAATATCTTGTTCGGTCATAGCTACATGTACGCTATGAAGGTAGTTGCCTCTTTTGTCTTTCGAACCATGATGTTCCCCCATAATGGGAAGATCATAACAATTGACCAAGTTTCACATTATGAGCCTAACCCTTCTGCCAACATGGATAACATTATCCCCCTCATCCATAGTAATTCTGAAGCATACCCACTCATCAAAATGGGTCCCGGAATTTTCAAAGACCCATCATTGTTAGGAACTTACCATGGGGCACCACCGCTCCTTCATCCTTCCAATCAGGTATGTGTCGTATCATCCAAAGGAAATGACCTTGAGAATAAACTTCCTCCCAGGGAGGCTTCTCTCATACTTGACGTCCCACTAGTCGCAAAACCCCTCCCTCACGAGCCTCCTGCCAACTCATCGACTCCACTAGTTCATGATTTCACCTCACCCCAAGGCCATATCCCAGTCTGGGAGACAGTTCCCCAAGCCATTACTCAAATCCCTTTCTTTTACCCTCCACCAGGCGTACCAGCTTTCCAAGTAGCCGCAACGCTTACTCTCTCTAATATGGTGTTGGCAATACTAGTTTGGTATTTACAACCACCAGAGATGGTTCCTCTACCATCCCTTCCCCGCCAAATAGAAGGAATCCCAATGACGATTTCCATACTCACTCCCGCCATACCCTCTACACCCCCACTCACTAACCTCCCTGCCACAACTGGGGGCAGGCGAAAGAAGAAGGAGCCCATAGCTCCACTTCCCCCACGCGTTCAACCTCCTTGCACGTTATGCGAGAAAGATGGACACCCAATCAACAAATGCCCATTTGTACCTAAATTATGTAACCTAATTCAACTCAAACAAACACCATCATCGTTTGTCACTTTAGCACGTACTGCCGCTACCTCCCCTATCGAAAGAAACAAAGGGTTGCGAACCAAATTCTCTTGCATCATATGTTCAGAATATGGCCATTATACACACCATTGCCCAGTGCTACCTCACTTCCGATAGACGTTAGTAGCAATACGCCAAAGCTTCCAGCATGAACCCAATCCAACGACATCATCCCCACCAAACATCACTGACATCCATTATGTCACGACTTCAGTCAATGAACGTATGAAATGCCCTTGCTCTCTATGTGAATCCTTAGATCATTTTACATACCAATGTCCTACGATCATTGAATACAGGCGACGCCAATCGACCCTGATTCAACCTCCTACACCCCTTACAGAATCGATGATTGACCTTACCTCATCACTAGAGATTCTTCATGTTATTTCTTCTGAACCAGAAGCACTCCCGCTTCCTCTGTGGTTTTTGGATGACTTACACGAGGATTTACCCCCAAATCCCCCCAATTCTCCCGTTCATTTCCCCACAGAAATTTTACATCCAACTACCATTAGTACTCCCCAGTACCTTGATATTTGGTTTATGTCAAGTGAACCATCGCAATCTCATTGCATCATTCCCACCGCTTCTTCATCACCAGAGGATAGCCACATGGTGACAGTCACCGATATCACTCTTTACGATCCCTTGTATTCCCGACAATTCTACTGTGACGAGGACATACTTGAGTAATTAACCACCCTCGACTACCCATGGGATGCACTACACCAATAAGCACTCTCATTTCTACAGGAAGCCTTCATGCCTCCTAACCAACACCCCATATACATAGTCGAAACCAAGGATTTTATCCCATCAGGGCATATCAACTGGTTCAACAACCCCATCCCTTCCCCTGATTCTTTTGAGGAAGGAAACATGGCCAACATTTCCCCTACCATCAAAATCAATATTTCCATCAGAAATGGAGTCATTGAGGAAATTACCATTAGCGCCGCATGCACCCTTGAAGAAATCACCGCCTATAAAACCCTCTTCCAAGAATATCATGATATTTTTTCCTAGTCATACACAGAGATGTCTGGCCTTGACCCCTCTATTGTCGAACATCGCATAGACACCTAGCCTGATATCACACCAGTGCGCCAAAAAGAACGACCACTACACCCATCCAAAGAAGCAACTATTAAAGCCAAGATTGACAAATTATGAGCGGCGGGGTTCATCTACCCCATCACCTATACCTCATGAGTTTCCAACCCTGTACCCGTTAACAAAAAACAAGGCACTATCTGTGTATGCACGGACTTTCACAATCTCAATCACGCCTATCCCAAAGACAACTTTCCAACACCTTTCATCGATCAAATTATCGACGATTGCACAGGCCACGAGGCTCTATCCTTCATGGACGGTTTCTCTGGTTATAGCCAAATCCTAATCCACCCAGCCAATCAATACAAAACCACATTCACCACCCCTTGGGGTACTTTTGCATATTGTGTCATGCCTTTTGGTTTAAAAAATGTTGGGGAAACTTTCCAATGGGCCATGACATATATTTTTCACGATCTAGCTCATATCATCCTCGCATACTTGGACGACCTCAAAACTCGATCCAAAAAATGCACCCAACATATTGATGATTTACGCATCATCTTCCAATGGTGTCGTCAATACAACATCTAATTAAACCCCCTCAAGTGTGCGTTCTGCGTCAGTTCTGGGCGCCTCCTCGGATTCATTGTTTCCCAAAGCGGTATTACCGTGGACCCCCTCAAAGTCCAGGCCGTCACAAAAATTCCACCCCCCCAGAATTTACGCCAACTCTAGAGCCTACAAGGAAAAACTAACTTTCTACGGCGATTTGTCCCAGACTATGCCACTCGTGCACACAGTTTCCTTCGCTTACTACGCCACGACATCCCATTTCACTGGGATGAACATGCCCAACAAGCGTTCGACGATCTTAAAATGACACTTTCTAATGCCCCTTTAATTAGTTCACCCGACTATAATCGCTACTATATCCTCTACATATCAGCATCAGTTGTCTCAGTAGCAGGAGTTCTCATTCAAATCGGGGATGACGATCCTGATCATGTCATTTACTACATTAGTAAAAACCTCTCAGGGCCACCCTTGAAGTATAATCACGAAGAGAAACTAGCCCTCGCAGTCATCCTCGCAGTCCAAAAACTGCGTCATTACATTCTGCTTCACACGGCTAAAGTCATAGAAAATTCCAACCCCATGCAATACTTGCTCAATCGTCGACAAATTATTGGAAAATTTGTCCGATGGATCGTTATCCTTTAGGAGTACGATCTCAAATTTTCAACACCTAAGAGCAAGAAAGCTCTCGTCCTCATCGAACTTGTCATGGCCTTCCCCTCTGATACTATCAGTGCCCTCATCAATACCGACTACCCAGATGAACATCTCTTTTATATCACTTCGGATGATCCTTGTTACGATGACCTCCTCATCTACCTCTGAACCCAAAATTTCGGTAACCACCTCTCACAAGATGATCATCGTCGTATTCACCACGAACCCCCCCGATATCTCCTCATCAGAGATATCTTATATCAACAAGGGGTCAACACCATGCTTCGTCGATGCTTGACTATTGACGAGGCCAATAGAGTCTTGAATGACTACCATAGCGACACGTGTGGGGGCCATCCTTTCTTACGATATCGCTCACAATACCATCGGTTATGGAAAATTTGAGTCACTATGGAATGGCCCCTACATTATCCAACATTGCCTCACCAAAGGCGCATACATCCTGGCTTCTCCCGAGGGCCTCTCTCTCAAAGAACCCATCATTATATTCCTCACAACAACTATGACAAATTAACTCATAGGAATAATACCTTTGACAATGCTTATTGAAAGTTGCATGAAATTGTTCCAGGGAGGAGATGCTAGCAGGGGGCAAGGAGTGGTACCTCTCACGAGCATCTCCTGCTAGTGAGAACATGAACATATTTAATAATACATCCTCATGATGTATTTCCCACTCATGCATGAGTCCATGAAACTCAGAGAGATGTTTGGCAGGGCTATCATCTTTATGCTCTTTAAATATGGGCAAAAAATCAACCAACTCATCGACAGTAGGAACAACGTTGGGAAAACCAGGAACAACAGAGAAGTTAAAAGGAGAAAACCTGCGAGCCAAGATCTTGTCCATTTCAAAACAATGGAGTCGCCATTGGATCCTTTAATCGTGGAGTCACCAGGTGAATGATGTGTAGTCTAAAAGTGTCTGGTCCTTGTTCACCATCAAAGGCCAGATCTGACCATTATTGTCCTCCCAGAGAGATTTTCAATCCGGGACAGCAGCTAAAGCCTTGTCGAGAAAGCTTTATTTTCTTGATAATTCCCTTTGGGTCAGCTTCAGGTCCAACCAGAGGTAGCTGTGAAGTTTGCCTCTGGAAACCACAACTGAAATAGTAGAGTCGAAGCAATGGAGTCGCCAAGTGCAAGATGTAATCTTCAACGGTTCTAATATCTGATGCACCTTCATAATCATAAACTCTTTGTCGTTCTACCCAGGGAAAAGTCTTCAATTCGTTCCCCGGCAACGACACTAGAAATGTTAGCACTGGAAGTCACTCTCTGATTGCAGAGAAGGTAAGCCCAATACCCATCAGAGTTTATATGTCACAGGTTGATTTTAAAGAGGTCAAATGGGCGCAGACTCAAGACTATATCGTTTTAACTTAGAAAATGGGGACCAACATGCACGAGTAGGTGGGGTCTTGATTCAACTTCAGTTAGTAAGTTGAGCTGAAGTGTGAGCAGAGGGAAGACTTAATGAGAAAGATGAATGAGACTACTATGGGCATCAGGACTTCCAACAACTCTGAGAAGACAAACACAGACTCAGGATCACTCTTAAGCCTAAGTTCAGACACTGAAACATGTCCAAACAACACAGTCGTAGCAACACCATGATCAAATCTACACCACGATGCAACTACAACAACTCGACTGGATCATCCATGCCCGAGCCATTCAGTTTAAGAGGAAAACGACAACATAGGAAACTGATTAGAACTGGCTGCGATGCCACTGTGATCAAACCTACATCACAACAACATAACTACTCTCGATTGGATCATCCATGCCTGAGTGTTCTAATACAATTGTTACAGAAAAATGAACAGGAAACTGACTTTCATTAAACAATAAGTCTCAAATATAGATACATAACCAGAAGAACCAAAGATTCATTAAAACTTTACAATACGGGAGCCTAGATCCACCATCCACACATAACAAAATGGCAAAAATGCCTTCATATACTCAAAACTGGCTCCGACTGCCCGACGCGCGACCATGTCATGCGTTGAAGGCTTTGCGTTGGTGAGCTTCTCTGTCAGGCTGTGCATGTAGACGTTAGTCAAACTGCCCATGCAGTCTTCTGTCAGATGCGTTCTCTGTCAGGTTGTGCATGCAGACGTTAGTCAGACTGCCCATGTAGTCTGTGGCAGTCTGCCAATATTTTCGTCTGAACCTGTTCTGTCAAACTGTGCATGCAGCTTCCTGTTGGACGCTAGCTCAGACAATCTGCTAGTAATTTTGAGCTTTCTATTTATGGGGGGAGACGATGTTTCAACCACCTCCTCCTGCGTTCATTAACTGTCTTCATCAAGATCAAGACGGGCCCGAATCAACTTGACACATGGAGAACGTCCTGGCCAAACTCTGAATATCTTCCACCTGGATCCTCATTGGACGCTGGCAGGGGAGACTGGCAGGCGGTCATGGAAGAAGGCGAGAGCGAGTCGGTGAGGCAATGACACAAATGGGCACAGAACGACGAGTGATCTATGGTCAAGTGGAAGGTTGTGGATGGCCAAGCGGTGACTGGGATAACGTGGGCGCGAGTGGGTGTTGTGAGTGGAGGACAGGTGGTGGCGGGAGCGAGGACGGTAAGCGGAGGTGGTAAAGTGGTCTGCTCTGAGGGGGGGTGGGGGTAGGTGGTAAGTGGTTTAGCACGGGAGGCGGGCGAGTAGGTGGTAAGTGGTTTAGCGCGAGAGGGGGGGGTGGGGTTCAAGTTGACAAGGAGGTGCCACGCTAGTGGGGGGGCCGTGCTCCAAAACCTCTTGCTCGAACCCCCCCCCGGTTAAAGGTAGAAGGTCGGAGGGGGTCCGAGTTGCGTCAAGGGACGTTGATCTGAGCGCTCCAATCTCAACCACTCAGATTTGTGTGCCCCTTAGCATAGTGCGCCAAACCATCGGGCCACCCCTAAACTTAGGATAAAATGCATTTGGTGGGTTTTTTAGCCCCCTTTCTCACAATTTCTTCGCCCAGGGCTTAGCTCCTTAGGGAAAACACCCCCCTTATGAATATATGTGCTAACATTAGGCTCCATGGGGGATAGAGTCCTCCCTACGAGGCTCTAAGATCTTCAGTAGTTCCAATCGCTTTCTACATTGGACTATGGAGTCATGCTTTGAGGTATCATGTCAAAAACATCATACTGACGAATTTAAACTATTCTACTTACAAACCTAAAGGAAACACACCTACTCCAGATGGAGCTTATTTATATACACTCCTAGACTAATGGGTTTTACACAGTGCTAGGTGAAAGCGAACTTCCACCATAGCCATTCAAGTGGCTTCCTAACTGGAAACTCATTTTCTCTGTCAATGATTAATACAAAATAATGAAACCGTGACAACGAAACGATTACATTTTTCAGCGCTCCTCCTAGTACTGAAGACAAGATCAGGTTGGATGGCTCTAAAACATGAAGGAAATGCAACTCCATGTATTCCCTTACAGGCTCATAGGATGAGTGACCAACTCTAGAAAAATTATAACAGAAAGCCTGCTCTTTTTTACAGTTGCTCACCTTTGGCTGAATGTCTGTGGTGAGCACAGGTGAGTGAAAGGTTGTTGCAGGCTGTTGGTCCACTTCCTCTTTTCCTTCACAGATTTCCCAAGGATCAGAGTCATCATCATCATAAACAGGACCTATGGGAAAACTCTTCTCTTGGTCGTCTGCAAGCCCAGGATGGTTGATTTCTACACAATGCGTTTCCTTAATATATAAAGAAAAGGGCTCTGTAGGAAGCTCTTGGAAATCCTTCATCTCCACATCGAAATCCGATTCATAGTTGTCATACACAGACTGGCTGCTCCGTGTTACGAGGGAAAAACTCTCTATGGCCAAGGGTAAACCACAATAGATAGGTATGACTGCAAACATGCCCATTAATAAACATTACAAACATGCCCATGGAT
>SNQJ01S0219111.1:0-15096 GCA_010110895.2 Picea sitchensis
AAATTATATTTAAAAATAAATCTATAATATAACTTATTTTTTATAATAATGAAAAAATAGTAATCACATATCCCCTTTTCTCAACACATAAAAATATAAATTAATTATTACAAATTTTATCATATCCCCTTTTCTCAACACATAAACATATAAAAAGATAAATTAATTATTAAAATGACAATAAATGTCCCATAAAATGTCATTATGTACTACTCACAACAATGTGCCCTTTTTGCATTTTAAAACGACATAATCTAAACGTTCTATGTTTTTATCTTTTTTTGGGCACTTTTTTCGACTAGTTTTGCCTGAAATCCGGTTAGAGATTTAGAAAATTGTAGATTTTAGTGGTTTAGATTACATATTCTAGATGCCCTGGGGTTTTTGAGGGTGCTGAATTGATTTATGCATTCAAAGATGCGATTTAAACAATATAAATTTGTGATTTTTCCAACAGTTGAGTTGTCAGATTCCGGTGATAATTGCCAGAAGGTAAAAAACGTAGACCATTTAGACTACACCTTTTAAATTTTTATACAAAAATACTATATTTCCCCTCTTTCATGTGTCCCCACCCCACCAAAACATTAAATTTTCTTTTCACTAACAACTAAAAGTGGAACTGTGCTAGTTTTAAAGTTTGTCTAATTCATTGCCCATAGAGCCCATAAAGTACAATGAGCATATTTAGTAGAGAGCGTTGTGCCCAAAGTTAGAAGCCAAACAGTTGGGGACGATTTTTCCATAAAAAATCTAAATATGCAGAACCATGCTAACATAGTACTTCCCTATACAAGGGAGCACCATGAACCTAGAGGAAAATCAAAAGGTATAATACCATTCTTTATAGCTTCCCAAGCAAGATCAAAGAGATTGACATGTGATTAGATAAAAATATAAAGAACAATTCTCCCTCATTCATCAAGAGGGTGTATGGAACAAGTACACTCTCAAGGTTAGATGAGAATATTAAAAAATCAATACAACAAGGAAAATAGTGTTGAAACCTTCAAACCCTTCAAGATTTATAAGCTTGTATTGTTGTTATATTGTTATCAACCTCGATTTACTAATGATGCTTCTTAGTAAGCCCCATAATGAAATACTTGGTACTCATCCATTTTTTAAACCCATAATATATGAGAAATAGGATTAACATAGTCTCCAATGCTCCCAACTTGCAACTTCAACCTAAACATTGCTTGCAATCATGACAACATCATCAAAAATACTTTTATCAACAACAATTGAAAAGAAAAAGATGGCAATTTCTCTCAACACCTCAGTTGCAAGGCATTTTCCTGTGGATGACAATGATCACCCTTACCCAATCAATTAAAACATGCATGAAAGGTTGCGAAAACATGGCTCAAAGCCAGATGATGATTCTAAATCATTGAAGAGAGTGGTGAACTGTCATAAGTTGCATTTATGAGAGATTGGGATGCCTTGGGTGCATGAGATGAATGTGCTAACCCAAGGGGATGAGCATTCCATAATTGACAGATAGATTGCATGTTGGGTCCATTTTGGATGTGGAGTGGATTACAAGGAACTTTAGAAGAAGGAAAATACAAATAATCATCCACTATATAAAAATGATGCCTCCTTTGTAAAAAGTCATTCAATAAGGAGTCATTCATATAAGGGTGAAAAGGTAGGTCTGCAGTTGTGCAAATTTTTGGGTTGGCACAATAGATTACTTGGGCACTGCTTGAGTGAATTATTGAAGAGACACAACATGTAATAATGTTTATTTTTGAATTGTTTAAGATAAAAAACAACCCCATGAGGATAAAACTCCCCTTCGTTTATATAGAGGGGGTACTCCTCTTTGAATTCTTAAAATATTTATCTTGAAAATTCTCGAGAAAAATGTAGGAGAATGTTAATCAATAAACTCCAGATATATGTTTCTCAAATAAAAAAGGAAATATATTTTCAAAAGAATATAAGCAGATCAAAAAGTTCCTGAGAAAGGGACCTGGAAACCACTCATAAAATATTGTTGCAGAAATATTATATACAAATAAGAAAATTATAACACAAATCTCACATCCATTACAACATTTAAGAATTTGGTTACATTTAAGAAAAAGAAAAATGAATGGCCCATATATAAGAGAACTTTAAAAAAGTCTTTCTATTAAAATCAAAACAAGATTTTGATAGGTTAACTTCAAATATATTTTACTCAAATGATCAGAGTTCAAAGATACAATTAGAATTAACTTCGAAATAGTTCTCTTGGATTTCTAAAAAATAATGTCTTTGATAGTCTTATAAAAATAAAGTGTTCATCCAAAAGGGACTGAGATTGTGGCTCTCATGGACCATATAATATATAGCAGAAGAAGGGAAGAGAGGGAAGATAATGCGAACAAGGCATAAGCAAGGTAAGACCTGAAAATAAGATAAAACGAAAAAATCAGAATTATGTTATATTCTTCTTAAAACAGATAAAAATATAACTGGATGAATTTTGAAAGGACAAAGAGAGGGATGTGATCAATTCAAACTTACTGTAATGGAATCTCTCCAAAAACAAGTTTTTTGAAAACAAAAACAAATTCATTATATACTTCATAATAATAATAATAATAATAATTGAACTTTTGTCTCCATAAACCTTGGTACCATATAGTCATTGGATTCAATTTTACAATTCACCCTTTTATTGATACTCAAACCCTTGAAGAAATGGAAGTAAGTAATAGCAAATATCAAGTAAGAAGCCATACATAATTTCTTTTCACTTTTAAAAATTGAAAATTGTGTAGATATCTCTAAAGAATTGATTTTTCCCCAATAAAAAATTGCTTCTTCATGAATTGTGAAATATAATATATAGAGGGCCAAATGGGAAATGGTTGTCGTGGATTCCTGACCTGTAATTTTAGTGAAAATCCATGCTAAATATCGATAGGGATTATTTAATGAACTGACCTGAATTCTTGATACGTCTTCTGGAATTACTGTAGGATCTTCTAGATATTCTTGTAATAGCTCTAATCCATTATTATTTTCTTTTATAAATTTCCTTGCTTCATCTCCTTTAAAAGTAATGGTCGGTTTTGGAAGTTTCAACATTTTCCTGAAAAATGACGGTGCTAAAGAAATAGGGGACTCGCTCTAGAGTTGAATTACCCTTCGGCTTTGGACGAATTTGTCAGCACACCATGAGATTACTTGTTTACAGTTAAAAAATTCAGGGACACATCCATCTAGAGCAATACCTCATGTCCAAATTTCGTTTTTATTTTTCTCTAGTAGAGATGCTAGTTATGGTTCCACAGCTAGGGACCAAAAATAGAAGCATGACGTATCAAGTAAATTTCGAATAACCAGGTATCAAGTCAAGTAGGTATGTCATGTGGAGATCATGATCGTTCACATTTAGATGCAACAAATGGAAAGTGACTAGAGGGTAAAAAGACTGCATGCCATGCGATACATTAACATAAAAAATAGTGACTCATATGATAAAAGGAGATCGATGCTAGCCAGGTGCACGATACATGTCAATCTAGTCAAGCCGAACATCTCGAAGGGTACACTTGATAATATTGCAAGGAGAAGGAATATGATCAGATCTGGGAATAGGTTGCTACGTTAGGCCACAATGCTTGAAACTGGTTATGATAAGTGGTAAGCAAGCATTGGGTGATGATATGACAATTTTCCAAATCCAATAAGATCAATAGGCTTTGGGCATGGGTTTTTTGAGAGAGGGTAGGTTGAAAGAAGGACTCGATAGAGATCAATCTGAAGAATCTCATGCCTTCTAGACCTCAAGAATATCACAAGGGAGTTCACTTGGCCATCCCGATGAGACAAACCCAATGAGGGGAGCCCGATAGGTTTTCATCCTTCGACTTTTGGATCAGTATTAAGATAATGCACACTTAACACTCCGAATGAGGATTCCCGATAGAGTAAATCTGATGAGCTCGCAGGATAGGACAGTGGGAAAGGTGGATCCGATAGCCTTGCGAGCTTTGTACCTCTGTGAAATTGTAAGAAAAGGTGAATCTACTTCTCGATGAGGGAGAACCTGGTAAGGATCAAGGTTCTGGATAAGGATCAAGGTTCCGACCTCATCAATGCAATGCTGATAAAAAAATTATGGATGAGGGTTGGGAAAGATAAGGCTTAGTTCCTAATGTTGTCCATTGGCTTCAAATGATAGACAAGATCCACAAGAGAGAAGTCTAGGCAAGAGGAAGAAGATGAAGGGATTCCTTTACATGCATTTCAAGGATAGAGTGGTCATGTAAAGGAAGTGACCTTTAGATCTTCTCCTGTAACCACAAAATGATGAGATCAATTATGTGAGGAAGAAGACATTCTCCATTATATGATAAACATTGGATTCTCTACCTTCAACAAACTTATGAATGAGTGTTGGGTTTGTTCAAAGATAATCATCTATGATCTCATATGTTGTAGATAAGTGTCCTGAAAGTTGCATGTATCGAGTCTCAAAATGATGAAAGAATTAGTGATCTTGTGATTCAAGCTAAGAGTTTGAAATTGAAGAGTATGATCAACATATGAGTACATAAGGATGAAGGAATTAGGCACAACATGTGATCCGTAGGATCTTTTATTGACTTATGGTTGAGTTTTAATTTTGCATGTGTTAATTAACCATTTGAGAAACTTAGTGAAAGAATGAGGAAAGAAGAGGAATTATGACAGCCATATACATATATGCAGATCTGAAATGAAATAATAGACAACAAACCATAATACGCAGATTGATAACGGAGTTCGACACAACTTTGCCTACGTCTCCGGGCCTTTGTCTCTGTGGGGGAGGCTTCTTTATTTCTTCTCAAAATCTCAAAAGTACATCTCTGCAATGCCAAATGGCTACAAGACTAATCTGTTCATGTTCGTCCAGATCTCAAGAACCCTCCAAAGAAAACAACACGCAAAACGGATGTCCGGAGCTTCCAGAAATGGTACGACAACGTCTCCTCCTCAAAAGATTCTCTGCATCAAAATGGATTTAGCTTAGTTTCCCTTCAGTATAACTCTTCTCTGACTACTCTAATGGCTTCAGAGCGTCCAAAAACCCATGTCTGGGCTCTTTCAGCACCTCAATCGGTCGGAAACCGAAGAAGTTAGGCCTCCTGTAAGTTTCCCCCTTCAAGCTTGCTGTCTTTGCATCTACAAAACGCACCCTCTCCAAATGAACCTGGCACACACACAATAAATAGCGTGAAAAACAAGCACCGGGTGCAACCGCACCAACGATGCAAACCATAGAACGGTTAAGGGGCCTCCAGCCCTTAACCGCCAATCACTTGGGCACATGAAGGTCCATAAGACCTCGGGCTAGTGCAAAAAGAGCTCAACCGTTCAATGAGCCAATGATAAAGCGCCAAATGGCGGGCACATTCAAAACAGTTTAAACCAATTTTAAACCACGTGCACACTTTGCAACGGTAGAACCACGGTCCATATATTTAAAACCCCGTGCACTTTTAAACAAAGGATATAGTCGTATGTTAAAATATGAAACCGTGGGTTTTGGTTTAACATTTATGCATGATACAATATGGTCACATATATAAACAATATGACTGTGGGTCGGGGCTAATCCCCTAGCCCCGAACTGTCCCCCCCGCCAACGGTTGTAATTTGCAAATTTAAATACAATAAAGTTCGTATACATTACAAGGCATAACATGTGGTCCGTTGGTCAGACGAACTTTGTGAAGGAGATATACAGTGGGGAAGGTCACCAGTTCGAATCCGGTCGACTACAAAATTTTGATTAACAAACCAAAACCAATAAAGGGGTGCCACGTGGCAGCCCATGACTGGGCCACGTGGCACCTTACCATTAGCCAACGAAATGCCACGTGTCACCATCTGATTCGACCATGCCTGCCAATCATCATACGCCATGTCAGCATGTACGGTCAAGCCGCGTCACCTCTACCACGTCAGCCCTGCCGTACTGCTCTGTCAGCTACTGATGTCATCCATGCCACATGTCACCCTTACAGTGGTGACACGTGTCACCTCTGGATTGGTCCAGCTGTCTGCCCATACATCCAAATCTTCCTGACACGTGTCGCCTTCTGGAGATGCCACGTGTCACCTTCTAGGATTTCCATGTCAGCTGTACAGACCGTACGGTCTTCACAGTCAGCATGACACGTGGACTGTACGGACTGTACAATCATCCCTTTTTTTACTTGTTTGGCTTTTCGGATAGAACACGATAACTTCTCCATATGGAGGCCGTTTGACAAAGTAAATATACCGCCGGAATTAGGAAGATGAGACAGACGCAATGGCACTGGTTTCGTCACATTCCGAGCACTTTCATTTTTGAGAATTTTTCAAGCCCTGTCAGGGTTCTAGATCCGATTTCAGATCAACATGCAAGGAAGACGATGCAAAATTTCAGTTATGAATTAAGGAAATCCTAAAAAAACAAACTCATTTAAGAAAACCATCAATCAATATCAAACCCCCAACTCCCTCAAGGTAGATAAAGAGTTAGCATTAGGCTAAAGTAATAGAGGATTAGGCATTAGAGTTCAAATTTTATTTTGGGGGGGGGGTTCCTTTTGCTTGTAAAAGAAAAAGTAAAGGGGGGTTATTGTGGCACTAACACGAGGTTACTACTAGGAACACATGCGGAAAGATGCATAGGAGTATGTAAAAACATGTCTAATTTGACAATAAAACAAGGAAAACAATAGAATGCGAGTTGGTCCACTCCAACCCTTGCCAATACCGAATATACCTTGGGCAAGCATTGTAATTGAATTCATCACTTAGCTTCTTGTTTCTCAAGGTTAAAATGGGATTTTGGTGGTTATTGATCATTTTTCCAAGTCTACAATCTTCATTCCAACGAAGATGCATATTCCAACATAGGAGGTTGCTAAGATGTTCTTTAAGAATGTTGTGAAGTATTTGGGTCTCCCACATAATATTGTGTTGAAGAGAGATACAAGGTTCATAGGGTAGTTTTGGGTAGAGTTATTCAAGCTTGTTGGATCCAAGTTGCTGATGAGTTCAAGCTATCATTCAAGTAGATTGATGGGAAGAAAAAACGTATCAATGGCCTTTCAGAGAATTACCAAAGGCATTGTTCATGGATACCCAGAAAACTAGTTAGAGTTCTTGGATGCAACCTAGTTTAGTTATGACGCACAGAAGAGTTATGCAACAGGGTATTATCCATTTGAGTTCACAAATTTCTAGCAACCATTTTCACCCCACACAATTATTGAAGTCTATTATGGGTGCATCCCATCGACCTTAGGGTTCATAAGTGGATGTGATGCAGGAGCATCAAGAAAGCATGGTTACATGTGAGCCAAAAATCTAGGATGATGACAACGACGATGATGATTATGATGATGATGATGGAGGGGGAATAAAGGTACATTTATACAGACATGTAAAAAAATAATGGTTGATGAACCATGTACGAGGAAAAGGTTTCCTAGAGAATTGATAGATACAATGACTGGCGACCCATGTACTCCAATGGATGGTAATTGTTTTACATGGACTTCAAGAAATGTTTATGTTTGCATGTACAAGATGAATAAGATCAAGGACGAAGAAGGAAGAATTCCAAATATCGTTGAAGGCTGAAGATGAAGACTAAGAGCAGTGAATGCAAAGACAAATAATATGGAAATAGGACCAAGTGAATGTATTACAAGTATTTGTTAAGGGAGAGTATGAAGGGATAAAGATTACTTTTAATCATTAATAATGTCTAAATAATATTATGGAATTGTAATGAGGTAGACTAATTCTATAATTTTATGTGAGAGTGAGAGATGAGGAGAATTGATCAATGTTAAGGATATGAAGATTTGTTGAGAGATTCTTGGAGATATGTTGAGAGATTTAAGGAGATATTGTGGAGAAAGTTGTGGAGATGGTTTGAACCAACCATCTAATTATGTAATAGTTTTTACAATCAACTATCGTTATAAAAGGGTCCATTTGTATAAGAGAAGGTAACCCAATAATGGTTTTATAATAAAAATTCACTTTCATGGGTTTGTAGCACATATCTCCTATGTCCCTTGGCTTGCAAAAATTTAGTGTGTTTGTGTGTGACTTATTCAGTTGTACCTATGATGACATCATGTGATATCAGAGCGAGCACACTCGTTGTTCACCTAGCATTTGCTGAAAATCAATCTACTTTAGAACATGTTTGTGATAAAGCTAGAAGAGGAAGTTGAGTTGAGCTAAGCACACATTAGGGTTTGGCATGGCTGCAGGAACATTTCAAGTTGCTACAAGATGCATCACATATATTTGGTAGAGTTGTGGAGATATACAAAGTAAAGGTTTTGAAATGTTGAAGCAACACACCAAAACAAGAGTTTTATCTAAGAATCAACATGCCACTGGTCATTTTATTTATTGCAAGTCTTTACCTCTCAGATGAGCACATTTGAGAATCCTGCATGGAATTTGAGGAGATTTGGAGACTGTATGAAGTGAGCCTTATCTGCATGGATACAATAATATTGTGAGCCTTATTTGCATTGAGACTTGCAATGCATGAAGATGTGTGGAGACTTGCAAGATAACTGATTTGCAACAAAGAGTTGATTTGTGTGGATTGTGCAGTTGAGTCACACATCTAGAGAGAGCCGAGAGATGACCCGATTTGCCACCATTTTCTGGAGCTTGGATAACATTAGAGAGTCTTGTCCTTGGAAAACTAAAATTCCATTCTTGGACTATTGGGATGGACAAAGATGCATCTGCATGGATCTTGGGAGGATAAGGGAAATTTAGGATTGGGAGGAACCAAGAAAAATTCATGAGGTAGGGATTTTTCTTGGTTTTTCTAACTAATACTACATAGTTTGTTGAAGTTTACTCAACGATCTCGACACCACTCAGTGAATTTTCGAATAAGAACAAACCATGGAATTGGATATATAAGTGTTGAGAAACATTTTGAGAAATAAAACATGGACTTGTTATGACACTTTTTTAAAAGTCCCCAGACTTTGAGAAATTGTTTGAAGCGAAAACAAATTCTTTAGACTTTCCATTAGAGGAGTTTTGTCAGAGGAAGGTAATCTAGTTGCTTATGAGAAAATAAAGCTACATGATTGTGAATGAATGCACCCTGTTCATGAGAAAGACATGACCGTAGATGTCCATTGATTATAAGCATGGAGGCACTACTTATTAGGTAATCCATTCATAGTGAAGATGTACAATGTGGCAACAAGTTACTTTTCCACTCAATCAAAGTTATCCTCTAAGTAGGCATAGTGTCAAGAATTCTTCGCAAATTTTGTCTTGACCATTAAGTATTGACTAGGAAAGATGAATGTAACAATGGATGCCTTGATCAGGAAGATGCGCTTGTTTCCTTAAAGAAGGAAAATTTGTCGATGCCTAAGGGGGGTCAAATATTATTTGAGTGGGCCTAATGGTTAAGAAAATATGTTTCCTCGTAAGAGGTCACAAGTTCAAACCTAGAGGGGGGTAGGGTATGCATACCTCTGTAGACTTTAGTAGTCAAATTGCTGTGCGGAGGGGGTCCCATGTCCCACAAACAAGGGCGTCTCATACACCAATTTGGATACAACCTGAGTGGGCCCAATTGTTAAGAGCATATTTCCTCTTTGGAGGTCACAAGTTCAAATCTATGGGGGGTAGGGTATGTATACCTCCATAGACGTTAGCAGTGAAATCGTTGCGTGAAGGGGGTCCCTTGTCCCACAAAAAAGGGGGTCTCATACACTAATTTGGTGTTTGTATTGGCTGTGATATTAAAAATAGGTTATTGTTATTATTATATGTTCTATACAATTTTCAAGAGAATATAAAAGAGGGATTGTAGAAGGATCCCATAGCTTTGAACATCATGAAGTAGGTGAAGGAAGGAAAAACAAGGAAGTTTTGGATGAATGATGGGTTTATGTACTTAGGCAATGACGTCCCTATTTTAAAGTCATCTAACATTCGAAAGGAATTGTTGAGGGAGTACCATGATTGATTTTGGGTAGGCCACCTAAAAAATTGAAGGACAATGAAATTGTTGGAATGAAGTGTTGAGGGGTCCAAATGGCCTATCAAGCAGGAAAGGTAGAATGCCTGATGACATGTCCCAATCAGACCTACTCTCGTTTGGGATGGTGTTTTTGACCAGTATGTGGGCCTAGTTGCGACTAAGAATTAAAAGAAGAAAAAGGGAAAAAATAACGAACTGCCCCCCAAATAATTCTAATTAACTCTAAATCTAATCTAAAACAGAAACAAACTAATCTAATCTAACTACTTCTAACCTATCATGCACATGAGAACAACTAATAGATGAATAAGGTTTAAAATGATATATTTGACAAGAGAAATAGTTCATGTCAGTTAAGAATATGCTTAAACAATGATATTGCATATATAATCACAACTGGTTTCATATAATACCTGTAACATCATCCATGTACTCATTAGAAATCACAACAACATAAACATTCCAAATACTAAGCATTGAAATAGTTCATATGATCAAGACTCAGAAAAACTTAAATAACAAACAGATTAGTGGAGTAGTCCTAAACGTATTTGATAGCAATTATGACTTCAAAACCCTTTCTTCTCGTCATATATCTAGAAATAAAAGTATTCTCAGTCTATACAACATGCATAAGTCCCCTACTACATTCAATGAGTTCTCTTTTATAAGATAAGAGAGACTCCTTAGTTTTTGTGACTTTTCATTTCGTTTCCATGTGTTTTGTCATTATGCATTTCAAATTTATTTTACATTTTCATAAATGAATATGTGAGCATTATAAACAAAAGTTTAAGAGACACATGAGTAGTTATTCTCTCCCTAAGGCAGTTCACAAATGATATTTATTTAAAAATATTATCAACTTTGCTTGTTTGTATATTTTTCTATTCCTAGAACTATTTCTGGGTGTTTTTGGTGTTAGTATGATGATAAAGATCATCCCATATTATTCTTCATTGTCTCATCCTTCCAGCATGCTCTTGTAGGTCTGATTTCATTTTTTGTAACTTGAGATGCGACTGCATGAACATTGCACAATCCATTTTCTATTCAATTCGGGCCTCTTTCTGTTCTCTGTATTTTTTGGGAATTTTCATCCTCAATCTATTAATATTAGCTATACTAGCCTATTATGCTATCTACTAGCTGATGAGCTATCTTGGGTCTGATTTCGTCTTTAGGAGATCAAGATATGCCCTTCTGAAAATTGCACAGTCAATTTTCAATTAAATTCATGCCCTTCTGTTCCTTTACATTTTCTAAGATTTTTCACCACTAGTTTGGCCTGAAGTCCTCTTCCAATGTATTCTTCTCCTTGATACCTTTCCAACAAGGTATCTTGGACCTGATTTTGACTAGTGTACCTCAACATATGTCCATTTGAAGTTTGACGCTCAACAACCCTTGATTTGTCTGTGGATGGTTTAAATAATTTTTACCTTTCTTAATTTATTCATGTAAGGACCTAGAAGAGGCATAGGAGCTAGTGCTAATGTTGTGATTTTTTCCAATAACCGTAGTGAAAATAAGAAAATAATAAAATTAACTAAAATAATTTACATAAAATCAAAATTATCATTCCAAAACATTAAGTTGAAGACCAATGGGTGAGGGAGAAAATGAAAAAGTTAGGTTAAAGTTAAAAGAAACTAAATGAAATTAGATATGAAAAATAAAATAAAAATATACAAGTGGGGAAGAATGGGAAAAACAAAAATAAAATTAAAATGAAAAAGAAATAAACAAATATATATACATACATATAAAAATGAAAATGTCAAATCATATTTAATTTTATGGGGAAATGGAAAAATAATGAGAATGTACATATAAAAACTATACATTAGGGTTTTAGGAAAAACAAACCATGTAAAAATAGTTTACCCATGTAAAATTAATTTTACTCATGCAAAACAAATTTTACGAACGTAAAATTATTTCTATAGTAAATTCGATTTTTCATATGTAAAAATAAATACCAAACGTAGTTTTGGGAAAAACCATGGGAATTTTTTAAAAACTACGTGCAATCAAAACCATGTGGTTTTGCAAAACCAAGGGAAAAACACAAATGAATATATATATATAAAGAAAAAGAAATAAATAAATTAAATTTGAAATAAATTAAAACTATACAAATTATATACAAAAACTAGGAAAATGAGGCCAAGTTACACACAAGTCAGGGTTCCATGCCAGTCATGGTTCCATGCCAGTCATGATTCCATACTAGTCAGGGTTCCACACCTAGGGACCAAAAATAGAAGCATGACGTATGAGGTAAATTTCGAATAACTAGGTATCAAGTTGGGTAGGTATGTCATGTGGAGATCATGATCGTTCAAATTTAGATGCAACAAATGGAAAGTGTTGGCCCTTGACCAAGTTTTGAGGATCCTTGGTCATGTTTGACCTATTTTGGGACTTTGACAACTTGTCGAAGGCGGAGTGCAAGTCGAAGTGGAGATCGCGGGATCTCGGCCCCTTGTTTAGGGATTTTTGGTTTTTGGGCTTATGTAATGGGTATGGGGAGGTCGGCCCATGGGTTTACCCATGTTTAGGCCCTTTTTGTAATATATAAATAGAAGTCTAGGCGATGTAAGAAGAGAGAGGCTTGGTACCTAGCCAAGTGCTAAGTGCAAATTGTAAATGCTTTGTTCATGCTATGTTGAGAACTTGCAGAGCTAAGTGCAAGTGACTGTGAAAAGGCTTTTTGAGTACATTTTTATGCATCCTTTCACTCCATAAAACCATACTTTTGTCTCCAAAACCATCCATTTTTCCTTCATTTTATTCCATATTTTCCATAAAACAACCTATACAAGGTACATTTATCATGTTGATATTATGGTAGCTGCAGGAGGTATTTACCTCCACGTGTAAACCTGACAAGGATAGAATACTCCGGGAAGCAAGAAGAAACCCTAATGAGTTGGGTAATAACCCTAGAAGACTTGTCATCTCAAGAAGATAATTTATACTAGGTTATTAGCCTCCAAGAGAAGAAGTCAACCAATAATAATAATATATATTGAACGGACAGATACCCAGAATGAGAAGTCAGCCCAGGCAGTTAGCCAGAATTAGTATAAATACAGGAGGCCAGTTCTCATTCTGGCAGGCAGTCTCAGAATTGTAGTGCCCAGTCTTGTGCGTAGGTTTGAGGAGAGCTGCCATTGCAGCTGCTACAACTAGCATATCACGTTTGTCTTGGACTATCTCTTGGATAGGGTTTGGACTATCTGATCAGCTCTTGTTGGTGCACTATCCTTGGGGAAAGGTGCACTACCCTTTGTTTGGCTATCTAGCCTAGGGTTTTCTTTCAGAATGATTCTCTGTCAAGGTTAAGGTGCTCAGAGGGTGGATTTGGCCTATGGTTGGGTGACAAGGGTATTTTCAATGGTAAAACGAGCACACATCTTTCATATTATAACAGGTTATGGGACCACACCTCCTTCATTCAGTCTAAACGCTGGAAGGAAACATAACCGCTAGGATATTGAGCTCGCTGAGGAACTGCCGCTAGGGTTACTAGCAAGCGCAGTTGTAGAAACCCTAATCCTCTTGTTGAGGCACCTTAAGTGAATGGATTGACCTAATCTCTAGATAGATTAGTGCGCTCTAGCCTAGCGCATCTCCTGATACTCTCAGCAAGCCAAAACGTGAAGTTTGAGTTTATGGTCAAATCTAGGGTTTGACCAAGTCAAAGAAGCCATGATTTATTCTATGAAGTCAGAGAACAAGTTAGATGGAGCCTCTAACTTCAAAGTGTGGAAGACAAGGATTGACCTCATCCTTTCCAAGAATAAAGTGCTGGATATCATGAAAGGAAAGATCGTGAAGCCATAGTTTGAAGAAGGAAAAGAGAAGGAACCGCAAAACATTGCAGCTATGGAGAAGTTCAAAGACAGTGATATCAATGCTATGAGTATCATAGTGGAATTTATAAAAGACCACTTGATACCCTACATCTCCCATCTTGACTCATTGAATAAGATGTACGATGCCATAACAAATCTCTTCTCGGTCAGAAACATTGGACAAGTTATGAGTCTGAAGAATGAGCTCCGTGACATGAAGATGAATGATGAGGACAACATAACATCATATTTTGTGAGAATCTCTCAGTTAAGAGATCAACTACAAGCTATTGAAGAGATCATCTTAGAGAAGGAATTGGTAAACATAGTACTCAATGGTCTACCCAAGATGTGGGATGCATTTGCCGCAAGCATGAACACAAGGAAGGAGTATCCAACATTTGAAGAACTTTGGACTTGCTGTGCTCAAGAATAATCAAGGATTAGTGCAAAAGAGAAACCCCAAAATAAGTACAATGATCAAGCCTTCACAACAAGATTCAAGAACTTCAGAAACAAAAGGAAGTTTTGTTCACGGAGGAAGCCAAATCAAGAGAAAGACATTTTAGAAGTACAATGCTTCAACTGTCAAAAGTATGGTCACTACAAGAATCATTGTCCCATGCTAAAGAAAAGGAAGGAGAAACACGAAGCACCAATTGCCGAAGAAAATGAACCTACAAGAAGACTAAGCAGGATAGAAGAGACTTCTTCTTCTAAAGGTAACAAAGCTCTTGTTATTTCTAGTACATATCTTGTTTGCATCGTCTCTGTACATATCTTGTATATCTATCTCTTGGAAGATAATGTGTTCCAAGAAGAAATATACCTATGGAAGAACAACAAGATAAGAATGCATATCATTAGATAATACACATGAAAGCATGAAATACAAATCATGTGGAAGCTATTGCAAGATAAGACGAATCAATCATGAAGAGACTTAGAAGAAGCAAAGACAAAAAGAAGTCAACGATCGAGAGAAAATTGGAAAAACACTTATGATGTTTTGTAGAAGACAACAAGACGAAAGCATGGACTCTGTTAGACAAGAGAGCCAATTATATATTGTAGAAGAAAATAAGGATGCAGATGGAAGCATGGACTCTGTTAGACAGAGGGAGCTGATTATATGCACTCATACATGAAGCAAGGATTAGGAGGGAGCTAATCCTATGATCCATTAAAGATGATGAA
>SNQJ01S0219112.1:2763-15242 GCA_010110895.2 Picea sitchensis
AACCCACGGTCCAAATCACATCGCAACTTTGGGTTTCAGAAGTTTAATCGCGCCAACGTGTGATTCTCTCAATGTGTGAACTCCTATTTTGCCAATTCGATGGTCAAGGAGGGTCCCAATATATCCTTGGATATACGGTCCAGGTCACATCACTACTTTGGGTTTCAGAGGATCCTTCCCCTTCATAATGATTATGAGCATTCGTCAAACCTGCGAAGACTGATGGATTTGAGGCGTTAACGCCTATGCCCCTTCCTCAAATCTAACAGTCACGACAAAACTTGGATCCTCTTGAAGGGATCTCATCCATTCATCTTCCAAACAAAAGAATATTCCCTTTTGATACTTGAATCTCACTATTCGTCATGAGCTCTGTTGGCTCTGAAAGGCTTAAGAGTTTTGCGCTCTTTCTCTTGAATGTAATGCTTGGAAGAATTCTTCCGTTCACCCCTTACGTTCAATTACTCAACTAAAGAACCTAATATGGTCTCAGTCTCTACCCACCTTGAAGAGACTCGGTGAATACATGCACTACCTTTCCCGAGCTTAAAAGGCTCCATCCTCACAGTGATTGCAAGGTTCAACCTCCGCATTCAGGGGAGTACTCACTCGACTCTAGGATGGTGAGGGAAATTCCTTGGGGGAAATTGTTTTCGAGGAATTAAACTAGAGCATAAGGAAAATCAAGCAGATGTAAAAGTTCTCAAGGAACAAACACATACTCTTAACTTAATCATTCAATACATAAACCATTTACAGGCATATAAATACAAGCATGCATCCATTATTTCCAATTCAAAGCAAAAGGCATAAAAACACTTATCATAACCATAAGGCGTGATGAGACTGTTGAAAGGGGTGCTCATTTCCACCCAACCATAGGCTCCATCACTCCCAATGGATTTATCACTGGCCACCCCTGAGCTTAAGCCATGATTCTTTGAGATTCAATCTCTTACTTCTAGCTCCACGAAAGTTAGGGACGAAGGTTACTCTCCTTATCCCAATATAGAAATAGATAAGGACGAAGGTTATTGTCCTTCTCCTGGCTCAATCTCTATTTTCTGTGATCATAACTCACTATTCCTCTTTTATTCCTTCCTCAAACCCGACAGTTTCCTCTCTCATCTCTGCATTTTCTTCACAGGTCTTCCTCAACCCACCACACTTCCTTTCTTTCCTTCCTCATCAAGGTTGCACGTGGCTCGAATTCCTAGTCCATGGTCAGGTCTGGAAGCCTTACAGATGGGTGGTCTGCCCCATTCCCTCATTAACTCTTGAGGAGGCCTTCCCACCTACCAACCCGACTATAATTCATTCTTTGGTCAGAGGGTTGCTCTAATATGAGCAACTAATTTCATCATGGTACTGGTTCGGTGGAGGTTAACGCAACCATTCTGGGTCCCCTCCACCACCTTTCATAGCATTTGTGGTTTTCTCTTAGCACATCCCCTCTTTTAGCATTTATGCAACACGTAACCATTTTCTATTAAAATAATAGAATTTACATTCATCTACCTTTGGTATAAAGGTCCATCAAATCAAACATTCACACCTTTAGGTTTTCCATAGTTCCTTGGCCAATATAGTTATATTTACAAACTGGGGGAAACAGGGTGTTACTGATCCAAAATGGATCTTGAAAGGCTCAAAAATCAAAGTTTTTGAATGCTCAATAAAATGAAATGATCATGTAGTGCTTGTCGCAAGCTTTCTGGTGGCGTAAACGGATTGTAAATCTGACATCGTATGCTAAAGTTATCGCATTCAGAAGTTTTGAACAAACAGGTAAAAAAAAATCAACTAGTCAAAGAACAAGTGGCAACTCCTCGAGATGACACATGGAAATGAAAGATGTTGACACGTGGAAATGGAAAGTGATGATGTGGTTTCATATTACTTATTAAAATCATGTGGCAAATTAATTCTTTTAATGTGAATATATTATATGGTTAGTGGTAACCCATTAAAAAGGTCACAAATCCCATACTTTATGCCATACCATATTTTTCATATCCTAGTCAAAGAACAAGTGGAACCTCCTCGAGATGACACATGGCAACAGAAGATGTTGACACGTGACAATGGCAAGTGATGATGTGGTTGCATATTACTTATTAAAATCATGTGACAAATTAATTCTTTTAATGTGAATATATTATATGGTTAACCCATTAAAAAGGGTATGAATCCCATACTTTATGCCATACCATATTTTTCATATTGCCATTAAAAAGAAATCGAATCCCATGAACCATATCTTTTGGTTATTTTATATTATATGTTGTTGACCATGAAAATGGGATGGAAACTTTAATATTATGGTTATTTCAACCATATAAAATATTCTAATCCCATATTTTATGTTACCAAGGCTCTAGTCCAAAGCCCGATTCCATATGTTGTTGTCACGTGTTGTTGTAATATGTGGTATTTAAACCATACAATAGTGTGCGCCATATATTTTGGCATACAACTTTGGATAATGGCTATTTTAGCCATTTCATGCCATATGGTATTATGGTATGTTTTGCAAATTTCAAGCCAAGAAATCGTGGGTTGTTGGGATTCGATCCCATAACCTCACATTATTTAACAAAAAAGATTTATCACTATACCAGGAGGTCGAATTGATGCACATTAAAATAGAACAATGTTATTTATGCAGAGAAAATGCGAACTAGGAGAGCTTTGGAGACCATTTCTAGGAGCTACACTCAGTCGTTTTCAGTGCCGTCAGTTGTGTTGGATTTTTGAGGTCGAGAAGAACATAGTGAGACTAGTATGAGATCCATTTGATGTACTTTTTCTGTACTTTTCAAGCATTGAATAATTAATAAAGAAGCCTCCTCCACTGAGACAAAGGCCCGAAGACGTAGGCAATTTTGTGCCGAACTCCGTTATCACTTCTCTTGTTATGGTTTGTTGTTCTTATTGCTTCAGTTCAGATCTGTATATTGTCTTATGGCTGCTATTCTTCTTCATTAAATCCTTCCTCTTTCATTCAACTTCATAAATGGTTAATTAACACATGCAATTAAAAAACTCAACCACATTCATTAAAAAATCTTTTTTCGGATCAAGTGGTATCAGCGCTAGTTGACGTTTGGATTTGAGTTTTGCATGTTAACCAGGGAAAATATACAACGTGGTGAAGGCGAGCTTGTTGCAGAGAATCCATTAATTGGATTGAGAAAGAGAGCTTCTCACATCGAGAAGATGGAATCGAAAGAAGGGCTTTCTTAGGATGAGAAAGAGTTCCGAAAAACTTTCCTTGTTATGTCGGAGATGGTGAAAGTTTTGTACGAGGATTACTTGGAACGAAAGAGACCATTTTTGGGTGAATCTTCAAAGGGAAAAAGTGAAGAGGAAGATGATCATCCTCAGATTCCTCCTTCACCGCCATCATCACCTCCTTCTTCTCCAAGTTCAACTTCTAAATCTAATGCAAATAAACATATTCATAAACATAATAAGGAAATGTCATTATTAAAACTTGATGTTAAATTTGAGTTTCTCATATATGATGGTGAAGTAAATGCAAAGAAACTTGACAATTGGGTCAGGCAGATGGAGGTTTACTGTAGTGTGCAATAGATCAAGGATGAGGCCACACAAATCAAGTTGGCATCTTTGAGACTTGCAGGCACAGATCTCATATGGTGGTAAAGCAAGTTGCAAAATAGAATGCAATGAGTGGGTAATGTATTTCCATCATGGCAAAGCTTCATTTCTGCACTTAGGAAACAATTCTATCCTTTGGGTTACAAAGAAAAAGAATTAATTGAATGGCAATCTTTAAAACTAAGAAAAGGAAAAACAGTGCAAGAGTATACTGATGGCTTTCGAAAAATGGCATTGATGTTAGATATCCCTTTACAAACACAATAAACTCTTATGAAGTATATAGGAGGTTTACCTGCGCATATTAGAAACATTGTATTCATGTTTGGACCCACTAACCTTGATGAGGTTTCTGTTCAAGCTACATATATTGAAGTAGGAAAATCAGGTGTGTTAGGGGAATCATTATCTTCAAGGAAGGAGGACAAGAGGAAATGGCATGGCAAGAATTCAAATGCAGTGACGAGGAAGGAAGGGAAGCCCTCTTGCAAGCATTGCAAAAAAGAGGGACATGATGAGGACAGATGTTGGGAGTTGCATCCCGAGAAGAGGCCAAAGTGGTTCAAGGAAAATAAGGGAATGCAAACAGTGGCAACGACAAAAAGACCCACAGACTTGGGATCAGATTCAGGTGATGAATCAAAGATCTCATTGGTTGGTATGAGAGGTAAAATTGGTGAAGGCATTGATTGTAGAAGCAACTTGTTTCATATAAGGGTAATCATGCGACACACTAAGATAGACACATTAATCGACAGTGGATCTCAATCTAATCTAATCTCAGAAGAATTGGTTAAACAATTGGGGTTAAAAACACAATTACATCATAACCCTTACACACTTAAATGGATAAGCAATCATCATCAAATGCACATAACAAAGCAGTGCACAATCAAATTTGCAATTTCATTTAAGTATGTGGACGAGGTAACATGTGATGTAGTGTCGTTAAGTGAATGTGGAATGGTCTTAGGTAGTCCATACTTATATGATCATAAGACAATCTTCAACAGGACAAAGAATCAATATCAATTAACCAAAGCAGGTCAAGATCATGTGGTTCATGCTCATCATGTTAAGGAAAATAAAACACTTCAAACAATGGAACAATTAAGAAGGTAGTGCAAGCAAGCAACAAACCAATAATTGTTTCAAATGAACTAATCGATCTTAAGCAAGAACAAGAAATGATTGTTGAATGGAAAATCAATCATAAGTTGCTTCAAGATAAGCTCATGTCATGCAAATATTACAAGTATATTAGCTCATTTGCAGTCGTCTTTTCGATGCTATCATTATTAATGTTGTCTACATGGATGATAGTGTCTTCAGTAAGATGTAACAGGGTTCAAATGGCTAACAATATGCTGTCAGTTGTCATAATTGTGTTATAGCTGGTCTTGATGAGACAAGTGCACAGGACAGAGTTCAGAGACAGAGGACAAGCCGGGTGGCCTATCCCGAGCTTGTTGACTGGTTAGTAACCATTTGGGGACCAAAAGGTCCTTAGTGGGGAGGTGTGATCCAAAATGGATCTTGAAAGGCTCAAACATCAAAGTTTTTGAATGCTCAATAAAATGACATGATCATGCAGTGCTCGGCGCAAGATTTTTGGTGGTGCAAACGAATTGTAAATCCGACATCGTATGCTAAAGTTATCACATTCAGAAGTTTTGAACAAACAAGTAAAAAAAATCAACTAGTCAAAGAACAAGTGGCACCTCCTCGAAATGACACATGGCAATGAAAGATGTTGACACGTGGCAATGGCAAGTGATGATGTGATTGCATATTACTTATTAAAATCATGTGGAAAATTAATTATTTTAATGTGAATATATTATATGGTTAGTGGTATCCCATTAAAAAGGGCACAAATGCCATACTTTATGCCATACCATATTTTTCATATCCCCATTAAAAAAAAATCGAATCCCATGAACCATATCTTTTGGTTATTATATAGTGTTGACCATGAAAATGGGTTGGAAACTTTAATATTATGGTTATTTCAACCATATAAAATATTCTAATCCCATATTTTATGCTACCAAGGCTCTAGTCCAAAGCCCGATTCCATATGTTGTTCTCACGTGTTGTTGTAAAATGTTTAGCCATTTCATGCCTTAAATTATGGTATATTTTGCAAATTTCAAGCCAAGAAATTGTGGGTTGTTGGGATTCGATCCCACAACCTCACATTATTTAACTAAAATATTTACCACTGCACCAGGAGGTCAAATTGATGCAAATTAAAGCAGAACAATGTTATTTATGCAGAGAAAATCAACGAACTAGGAGAACTTTGGAGACCATTTCTGGGAGCTACACTCAGTCTTTTTTAGTGCCATTAGTTGTGTTGTATTTATGAGGTCGATAAGAACATAGTGAGACTAGTATGAGATCCATTTGATGTACTTTTTCTGTACTTTGAAAGCATTGAAGAATTAATAAAGAACCCTCCCACACTGAGACAAAGGCCCGGAGACATAGGCAATTTTGTGCCGAACTCCGTTATCACTTCTCTTGTTATGGTTTGATGTTCTTATTGCTTCTGTTCAGATCTGTATATTGTCTTATGGCTGCTATTCTTCTTCATTAAATCCTTCCTCTTTCATTCAGCTTCATAAATGGTTAATTAACACATGCAATTAAAAAACACAACCACATTCATTAAAAGATCTTTTTATCAGTTACATATATGAACCCAAAGGGAAACACAAGTGGTCAATTTGTTATATGTTGATAATGGTACAAAAAATGATGGTTCTCTGTTACATCTATCATAGTTCGTCCCGTCATGCTGTCGTGTACACCACTATTGTTTCAATGAATGTTGTTGGATGAATGTACACCCGATATGTATCAAGAAACAATGTTTTCCCAAATGAATATTTGCATATGCGTCTTGGTTCCTCTCACAAATTTTCCCTATGTTTTGTATATTTAATATGTCGCTTGTGATTTAGACAGGGGCTAGGGAACGCAATACCACCAATCCTTTTTCTATCCACAACATTGGTTTGTTGTTTCTGTCCATGATTTTTTTTTTTGTGAAGATTTTCCAGGTCCTATGAAGCTGCCAACTGGGTCTGTCTTTGACCTCAGTTTGGATCTAAGTTTCAACTGTCTAACAATGGTTTGCTGATGTTTTAAGACAACAAACTGTTCAGTGACTTCTTATTGTTTTGTTACGGTTGTATTTGCAATTTTAGTTGCTCTAGTATGTAGTTTTAGTAACCAAGAGTTAGTGCATGCATACCAAAATAAATACAACACACCTAGAGATATTTACAACTGAAAATAAGAAGATCTAAAAGACTAACATAGATCATTTTGTACACAGGTATTTTTGGTCAACATGACCCTGGATAAAACCCCCCAGGGAAAACCAATTTGGGATATATATCTATAAATGAGGAGAATAGATGGTGGAATACAACAAGTACAATATATATATGAACCTGATACAATATCAGCTTGATCCAAGCTGAAATACAAGTCCAAATGAACTAGGTGCGCCCTAGGAAGGTGTGCCCCTAAAAAATGCTCTCAAATCCAACAAATTTATTGTAGATGCAAATTGCGAGATCTGAATAGAAAACCCCTCCACAATAATCAAGCACTGATGTGTGGCCTCCCTCTGAAACTGATTCCACTGCAATATGATAGGTGTAAGACTTCCCCACTACTACTGCACCCACCTCAACACTGGAAGCTCCTTAGTAAATAAACAAGGCTCCAAGATAGATTCCTCTCTCCTTAAGAGTATGTGCCCAAGCTATCCTCACCTCATTCTTCAGAAATCATCTCCAATCTCTCTCTCAATCTCTCCAAGTGAGAAAATGAGTGAATGAGCTCTCCTTCCTCCTTTGCGCCCCTCTTAAACCTCCATAAGGAAGCCTAAATGATCAATGGATGAGATCATCCCATCTCAAGTCTAATCAAACGTTGAGATCCATCCAAAAGAATCTCACTCAAAAACCCACTTTGGGTTAAGGTCCCTAAGTTCACTTTATGTCTCTAATTCACCCACAAAGTGAATTAATAGTCATTTTAGGTATAAAAGACAAAATTTCACTTTTGATTTAAATATCCTGAGTCAAAGTGAACTTAGACACAAAGTACAAGGCACAAAGGACATAGTACTTCCCACATGTGTTTAGGAGAGCATAAACACACAGGGAACACCTCCCAAGGTACATAATCTCAACACTCCCTCTTACCGAGGAAGGTGTTCCTCACGAAGTCCATATTGTCTCTGAAGTAGACATGTTTTCCCCTTGGCAGAGCCTTGGTGAGTATATCTGCAACTTGGTCATCAGTCGATATATACTACAACTGAACTGTGCCTCTTTAAACCCAATCATGGATGAAGTGGTACCTGATCTCAATGTGCTTCGACCAGTCATGAAACACTGGATTCTCAGAGAGTTTTATGCACAACCGGCCATGAAACACCGGATTCTCAGAGAGTTTTATGCAGATCTGATTATCACAGTGAATGACCTATTCTGTGGAATCTCCTGACCAAACAATCCAACGAACATCTTACAAATCCAAATGGCCTCCTTAACTGGCTCAATCACGCCATGTACTCACCATAAACTCAAATATGCTGGACTTTCCTTTCCGTGATGAACCAGGAACAAGTCCTAACTCCCAAACTAAAGTAACACTGAGAAGCTTTTCCTGCTAGCAACACATCCCTAATTGCACCGAAGTCTCTGTAGTCAACCAAATTGACTCCATCACCTATGATATAGTCTAGGCCATAATCAACTATCCCATCAATGTACCTCAAAATGTGTTTTTCCCAATCATGTGAACACTCCCCAGCTCTACCATATGTCGGTTGAGAGTATCTTGCTACCAAACAAATATTTGGTCCTGGTGTTAACCGACACACGAGTGACCCAATTAACTCTCAGAACCATGGAGATCTACCAACCTGGCTATCTAAAGCACTCCAAGCTTCTTCCAGCTTGGTAATCATAGTGTAGACATGGCCCACAGCATTCATCTAAAGTATCTTCTTCAAAATGTTCCGATGCATACTTCTCCGCCGAGAAATAGGTGACCTCCCCGATGTAATTTCCATACTCCGTAGTAGTGCATCAATCCAATATCACTAACTCAAACTCTGATGTAAGTCCCAACTTGTACTCAACTATGAAATTCTGACATCGCTTGATGAACAAGTCATCCACATATAAAATGAGAATGAGTATGTCCTCACCTTATAATGATGTAGTAGAGGTTAGAATCAACATCGGGCTGCTCTTCAAGCTCCATCTCAAGGCATGTGTTCTGAATACTAAGCTCGATGAGATTTCTTTAGACCATAAAGTGCCTTTCTCCAAAGACACACATGAGTCTCCCTATCACTCACCTCAAACCCCCGTGTTGCTCTATGTGCACCTCCTAATCAATAAATCCATTCATAAATGCGATCTTCACATCTATATCCGGGTGAATGCTCCAATCCCATCTCACGCTATGGAAATAATGATCTTGATTGAGGTGTATCTCGCAATTGGTGTGAATGTCTCGTCATAATCGACTTCCTCAATCTAAGAGAAGCCCCGCGCCACAAAATGGGCTCCTTAGGGCTTCTATATACACATCTCCTGCAACATACTTGGTTTTGTACAACCAAATGTAAATCACAACCGAATTCTTAATCGGCCTTAGAAATCCACCTCCCAAAATATCATTGCTAAAAAATGGAGTTACCCTTCGGCCATGGCCTCTCTCTAGACTCCTGCTATCCACCGCCTGCGGTAAATGGCTGTGGCTTAGTATTCTTGATAATTGCCAATAGTGCCAATATTCTCCCACTTGATCAAGGCTTCTCGACTGACTTCCTTTAGGATCCCTTTACCTTCTAGCCTCCTTCAAGGTCTCTCGAAACTATCTAGGTTTCCTATTCCTTGAAGTGGTTAGTGGAGAAGTAAGGTCTCTCTTCCCGAGAGTGACTGCCTCAGGACTAGTGTCAACACTATGAGAACCTAAAGTCTATGCCCCCCTTTGACTGAACATGATCTGACTGTGAACCTTAAGCTGTGTATGGTGACCTTGTCACCCATGATACTAGTGTACCTAAAACCTAAGGTTGTGCTCCCTATGAGACATCAATCGATGCCTCATGTGCCATCCTCAACTCCTCTCAACCCCGACTCAAGAGATCTTTAAAAACTCCTATCCCTCAAATTCTGATATCACATCTCTTCTCACCACCACTCTCCTAAGTGGTAGAATGTAGATGCGATAGGATTTGGAGACCTCTGAGTATCCAACTAGAATCCCCTACTAGGTTGTGGGGTCTAGCTTTGTCCTCCTCTTCGAGGGGACATGAGAAAAGTTCAAGAACCCAAAGATCCTAATGTGCTTGACATCATGCCTCCTACTAGTGAAGGCCTCCTAAGGAGTCATCTTCCCCAATATCCTGTGGGGGTTCCTGTTCTGCAGGTAAACTGTAGTATCACATGCCTCTTCCCATAAGTACAAAGGAAAACTTTGATCGCGCAACATGGATCACACTACAAGTCTAATCTCCTCCTGGATGAAGTCATACCACATCCTCTCCCATGTAGGCATGACCTCCCTGGAAACAATGCCATGAACGAATGAAACCCATGGTTTGGTGAAGCTATTCATATGTTTCCTCACCAAAGAGTTAGGGTCCACCACCTCTCTGACAGATCCAAGCTTGTCTCTGATATGAGTGTAGAGACCAAGGAGTGAAGTCACCGACTCATCCTTGAGCATGCAAATTACCCTGAGTCGGTCATGAAGAACCATCTTCTGGTTCTCATTGGAGATCTCATACAACTTACATAGAGATGGACACAACTCGTATGCATAAGTATTCCCACTAAAATGGGGTATGGTATGATCACGAACTGTGTTGGTGTACAAATATGTTCAATATAGATATCTTACACTCATTTAAATGTCAATCCAGGATTCATAATCAATAGAGTTGATGCACTATATGTGCCGATAATAGATAGGTTCCTATGTATGATGAGTATAGCATAAAGAAGAAACAATCAATACCAATATTATGTTTTACAACTTTTTAATCTATCTTCCTCACACAACTTAAAGATCAGAAAACAAAACTCATAAACATAATCCAACAAGCATGTGATCTAAAGGTTTTTGCTTGAGTAATGAATCTGTCCATTCAAAGGCTCATGAAATAAAAGAGATAAACTTTGCATCTGTCCCCTTGTAGCAACTAAACTAATCAACAATTAACACTCTGTTTTAGGATATCCAAAAGCTTCACACAACTTCAAACTTAGCAAAGAAAACTGATAATAAAACTTCTCAAGAAAAACAATCAATCAAAGGATTCTATATTAAGGAACAAGTCTATTCATTCCAAGCTCATGAATTAAAGAGATGAATTTGAGAAGCTTGTCTCCTGTAGCAATCAAAACAATGAACTGTAATCAATTTTTTGCACACAATATTCAAAAGGAAATCACTCATAACTTAATCAATTATAGAAGAAACTATTTATCCCTACACAAGAAACACTAGGGTATTAAGATTCTCCATTTAATGGTCCATGTAGAGTGAATAATGGGATCTTAACTGTTCATGTACTTGCAAAATGGAAATAAATGGTTAAGCACGCAACTTAGCAAATGATTGTTCACGCACACTTATAATAATAAATGCTCACTCAAAAATTATGAACATCTACATAATTATAACAAATCTATATTGCACATTATCAAATGTATGACTGAAACGAAACATTAATGAATTATACTATCTGGTTTTAAAATTAAACTATGAAACTGTTTCACTCACACACAAATAGAATTGCATTCACAAAATAATTACAAAGGAGCTTACCTTGGTTGGATCGGTGGGCCCTTGTTGTGCCAACAAGGAAGCTCAAACAAACTTATAGAACAATAAAATTTACAAAACACATGGAATTGATGAATTTAACTTCATATTAATTCTTCAGGAAGTATGTTTACAGAGATAACATGTTCATAAATCCAATCTGCAACATAACAATTCCTCTCCCTTTTGGCTTAGCCATCACTCAATTTATATGATTTTTACATTACAAATTTGGATCTAGACAATCCAATCCAAATTAAAACAATTTTCCATCAATGGAGGTCGAGTGCAACCACTATATAATCAAGGAAATGTTGTTCCCACGAATCTGGGCATGATCTTAGAAATTCTGGAAAGTTGGAAAAGATTGAGGATGAATCGTTCCCCCTGAGATGGAGGTCCACATGTGTGCTATCTGAATATTATGCCTCAAGAGTCCAAATGAAAACACTGCTCTGGACAAAACCCATGTCCCCAAATTTTTAGATCCATCGTCATGGGTCCGCAAATCGAGGTGAAAATCTAGTACCTGAATGTTGGTACCAAAATCCTGTAGGTAGTTGTTTAGTACCCGAATACACACACTCATAATCTTGAGTACCAGATTAGGTGCATGGGCAATACTAGAATAACGCAGAGTGTGATAGTACCGGATCAAAACTTCCCAAGAGTCAAACAATTATGATCATGCAAAATCAAACATTTAATCAAATTAACTCAAAAAAAACTAAACAAATCATGCCTTAATCATAATTTACCCCTTATGCACATGAACAAGGTCATTGGGTATGTGTTTGGGAGGAAATAGTCAAGTATAGTTTTATCACTGAAATTTCGTTCGCAAATGGTTACAAGAATTTAACATCGTCAAACAGTTATGAGGTCACCCATGGAACAAAATTACCACAAAATCATTTCCAAAGGGTCAAAAACTATACAACCAATGACAAAATTAAAGTGTGCTATTACTAAACAGGGCGCGC
>SNQJ01S0219113.1:0-15242 GCA_010110895.2 Picea sitchensis
AGGATGCTAGTAGAGACATTACATAATTTGGAAGTTACATTAGTGTATTTTTGGAGCTATGTGTATATCATGAATGTCAAATTGCAAACTTGGATATAGAGTGTTTAGTTTTTTTTACTAATGCAACATCAAAAGAAGAATCCGTGAATTTGTTCTCAAATATTTCATTGCTTGGAATGGTTTTAGAATTTCTTTCTCTTTGTAAAAATGCATCGATTACTTCTCAATTACAACGACTCCTTCTGTATGCCTTATATATTTCATGTAAAGAGATGCACTCTGATCAATTAATTTCTTTAATGCAATTAGTTGCAATTTCATAAAGAACAAGAATTGAGGCCATTGTATCTAACCTTGGAAATTCAAGCAACCCAAAAGTTGCAAAGGTTGGTTTTGGATGTGGTCTTGGAATTAGAATTACTTCATCACAGTACACAACATCAATCATAAAAAAATTGTGGGATTCTATTGCTAACCACAAAAATCATATGGAATTGGGTTACCAACAATTGATCCAGGTGGATATCGGTGGCGACCCACCTATTCCAACTGGCTCAAAACAATCTTCTGGCAATTTACTACTTTTAACAGTTTTTTGGTTCCTAAACTTCTAGGGCCATTTTGAGGGCCTAAATGAAGTTTTTTCGGGATCAAGCACCTCAATCATAAAGAAAGGCTTTGATTGAACCCCCAAAATTAATCTCCTCTATGATACCTTTCCAACGAGCTATTGTGTTCCCCAAACGAAGATTGTATGCCAAAGTTACGTCCCGGGGAAGTTGATATACCAAACTACCCAAAACAGGGTCCACAAAACTGTTGGCTTTTCATCTTCTGGGGTTAGGGTTTTGGATTTTATTTATGTTAAAAAGGACTTTAGAGCCTCATTGTAATCATGCTGTTTCAAATGTGAGTATCTGTCACATCTCTTCTCAGAGATAAGATACCACCATTCTAGCGAGTCTTTCACTCTGTATTTCTATAGTTTTGTACATTTTGCTCATTAATAGAAATTGTGTATTACTGTATATATGTGTCTCTTATTATATCTCCAATGTGTCTCTGTTATAATATTGACTCTCTTGCAATATTTCTGTATATTTCTGTGTTATATCTTTGCTCTCATTTCGTGTCGAAAATAATCTGGATCAACAATGTACCAACAACATCCATGTTCACCAAAACAACATGCCATGACCCTGACTATATAATTCGAAAATCATCATCACTCTTTTTGAAACACCTAATGGAAAGAGTCTCATCCACAAGATATTTGGAGCAACATAATTGAAATTTAAATGTCACTGTAGTATGAAACTAAAATAAAACAAAAGGCATGGGAGAAGAAAGATAAAAGACAGTTTACAAACTATTGACAACTGTGGTAACAGATCATAATTCATAATTGTGAAATAAGTAGTGTCTCTCCAGAAATGTAACATTTCAAAATAACTTTGTCAACCATAAGAACATGACCAACATATCCTCTAAGTTGTCTTGAAATATCAAACCAAAAATATTTATAAAAGAATGAATAATATCAGGCCCTAAAATGTATTGTGTGTACTCAAGTGCTTCATGGGTTAGCTTCTAGCCATGAACTATGCCTTTCTATTTATAATTTTGACTGCATGTATTACAATTGACGAAAGTGATTCCAATTAGATGTTTGCAAAATTCAATTTACAATTCAACTATCCAAAGATAAAAACTAGAAAGATTGGAAGTTGATATTCTAAACAACAAGGCTTGCATGTTGATATCATCAATATCCAAAAACAAAGTGAAAAAACATAGGTATATAATTCATATAGAAACTTTTATAATGAAACAAGGGGAGCTGCAAAACGCAGCAAGTCCCTGCCTTAGGTTGTGAATGGGTTTTCGAAGCATTTTGCTATGAAATGCTATGAGTTGAGGCAGGGATTGAAAACGTGTTTGTTAGCCTAGAAAATAATGATAACTGGAACTCGTATCTTTCATGTGAATATTTAGAACTCTTATCCTTCATGTGAATATTGAGTTGTTTGATTCATTACAGTGTAATGCTTGAACACAATGATAGTTGCATTGTGTTAAAGGCCGTATAGAGTGAAGAGATAACTGGAAAGAACCCCAAAGACTGAATTATTTATGCTTTCTTCCCTTCAGCACTTAAGTATAAGACCAAAATCTCTCTTCAAACCCATTATTCAAATAAGTAGAGAGAGCTTGCGCCTAAGGCGACCGGTCGTGTTATTTACCACACTTGTACACAGTTTTTTCAAAGCACTATTTTCTTTTACGTTGCATTGAGCCTATATTTATATCTTCAACAATATGATGTTAATCCACTTGCATAAATTATTCACGACAAAAATTTGTTGGATGGAAACAAAAATTTCGAATGAAGATTTTTCTAAGCTTACGACTTAAATCACTCAAAAAACCCCGATGGATTCTGGTATAACATGACAGGATTTTACAGCATGTACATATTATTGCTTCGAACGATTTGAGAATGGTGTCCTTTTGATCAATGTTATGGCACATTGATACTCTTTATTATGAACAAAGTTGCGAGATCATAAACTATAGTAATACTTATTTTTAAATTACACTGTTATTGTATTTAATGTAGTTGTTGTTAGAACTTTAGTACGTTGATGAAACTATACTTTACTATTTAATTTATTATTCAATATAAAATAAAAAATTCAAAACTATAACTTAAAATGGATATGAAGGCAAGAATGTATTATAAATTGAATAAAAAATCAAAACAAAAAATTAAAAGAAAAAATTAGTTAAAACCAAAAAGTAAAAAGATATGAAGGTAAGAATTGATTATAAAGTGAAAGGTTTAGGATAGAAGGTTAAAAGAGATATTTGGTCAATGCTAGAGAGCTATTTCAATGATAGTTTAATTAAAACCTTCTTTCAAAAGCGAAATCCAACACAATTGAGCTATTTCAGAGATAGTTTTATTAAAACCTTCTTTGTTTGAAAATATATAATTGAGCGAAATCCAACACAATTGAGCTATTTCAGAGATAGTTTTATTAAAACCTTCTTTGTTTGAAAATATATAATCAAAATAGTTGAAATGTTTTATAGCTAATTCTTGATAAATAAAAATGATAAGCGTATTGGACTCTGTGTGGTTAAACAATATCCCTTAGATACTGCCAAGTGTCATTTCAAGTAGCATTTGGCAACAGTTTTGAGAAGGTCGACAAGACAATGAAGACCAGTTAGCATTATGTTCACTATCGCCAAATGAGTTGCCATGTAAATAAACTGGCTATGCATATCACTCTGTTGTTTCATTGCATGGCTATGCATATCACTTTGTGGTTTCATTGCATGTTGATTTTTCCAGTGAAGGTGTACGAAACAACACTCAACGAATTGTAAAAGCCTTGGGGGCATGTGACTTCGAGGAGGAGAAAAGTTCTAGTGAGCGGCCAAAATTAGATTTGAATTCACATGGATAGATTATCTCTTACCTTCCTTTACCAGTACTTGGTTCTTTATACCAATATTTCGTGTTACTTCCTGTTGTTCTAATTTCTCTTGTAGATCTTCTCACAATTGATGCTTTGTTTTGCTTTCCACTATCGGGCCAAGGTAACGAAAAGAAGGTTCGGTTGATGCAACCTTGGAACCTCTCTGATCCAAGTGGATATCAGTGGCCACCCACCTTTTCCAACTAGCTCAAAACAGTGTTCTGCAATTTTGGTAATTTACTATTTTTAGCAGTTTTTAATTTCTGGGGCCATTTTGAGGGCCTAAATGAAGGCTTTTGGGGATTGAGCTTCTCAATGATATCAGAAGGCTCTTATTGAGGCCCCTAAATGAATATCCTCGATCATACCTTTCCAACGAGCTATCGTGCGCCCCAAACGAAGATCGTATGCCAAATTTACGCCCCGCGGAAGTTGATACACCAAACTACCCAAAACGGGGTCCACAAAACTGTTGGATTTTCATCTTTCGAGTTTAGGGTTTTGGATTTTCTTTATGATAAAAATGTCTTTGGAGCCTCATTGTAAAATCATCTTTTTGTGAATGCAAGGAGTGGACACATTTCTTCTTAGAGATAGGCTTCCACCATTCGAGTGAGTCTTTCACTTAGTATTTTTATAGTCTTTGTACATTTGATCTCATTAATAGAAAATTGTGTATTAATGTATCTTTGTGTTTATGGTTGCATCTATGATACATTTATGTTATATTATTGGATATCTGAGATATCTTTGTACGTTGCCTTATTATATATCCACTCTCATTTCATGTCGAAAATAATCCAGATCAGTGGTATCAAAGCAGGCTGCTCTTGATCGTTTTTTTTTTTTTTTTTTCAGTGCATGTCCCTGACGAGGTCCGAGTAAAGAAAGTTGGGTCTTGAACTTGTCTCTCTTGAAGACAATCGCTCTCACACGCCCAAGAAACCCTCCATGGCAGAAGAAATTAAAAACGATGGAGCAGATGATTATATCAATCTGTTGCTTGAGAAATCTCTCACGCGACAAAGGGACAAAATGATGGAGAATTTTTCCCACATCCTTCAACGTCTACCGATATAAATAGGTGCATATTCATCAAACAACCACTTTGGAAGCACCTCTCCTTTCAAGGTACAGGTTAATTTTGATATTCTCGTATTTGAAGGTTAGATAGATGCGGATGCCCTAGACAAATGGTTAAATCTGTTAGAAGGTTATTTCTCTGTTTATAATTTTTTCGATAGGGAAAAGATCACCTTCGCACTCCTTAAATCTCTCCCCCATGTCAAACATTGGTAGGAAACTTACTGGGAGAAAAGTTCCATAGAAGAGTCTGGAATATATGGGGCCAAGCCCACTTGGGATTTTTTTGTGGATGCGATAAAGGAACATTATTACCTTGTTGGCAACTATGAGGAGTAGTACATGAAATGGACCTCACTGCGGCAAGAGAGTGTCCAAGCAGTTTCAGAGTTCACCAATACCTTTCATACCTTGCGCACCAAGCTGGGTATCAAATACTTTGAATGACATTTGGTTTTGAAATACCATGGGGCTCTACACAGATACATCCAAACTGAAATGGATTTTCTGGACATCTCATCACTCGATGCTGCTTATCGATATGCTGTTAAAATCGAGCAAAAATTTAAGCACCAGAAAAAATGAGAGTTTGGGTCTGCAAATTTGCAAAAACCAAAGTATGATAAAGACGACCCTAAAAACCATTCCAAGCCATAGGAAAAGAAGGGTCAAGGGAAGACAAATAAGGACACTGGAAAATGGTGCGATTTCCACAAAATCCCCTGGAACAAAACCAAGGAATGTCTCTCAAAACAGTCATTGGTGGCCGAGATCAAAGACAAGGAGCTGAACCCTGATTCATAATCTGATTCTGAAAATAATGGTAAAAGATAGATCATCGACGCAGACCCCACTGCTATTGTCGCGACCGCAACAATTCAACCAGAAGAACCAACAGATCCTGAAGAGGGGGAGCACATTTTTCATTCACAGATGTAGGTGAAGGGGACCCCGCTACATTTTATTGCTGATAGCGGAAGCCAGAAGAACCTCATCTCAACAGAGCTCGTCAAACAATTAGGATTGTCGACAACACCACACCCACATCCATACAACATCGGGTGGCTTTTCCAGGGACGAGATCTCCATGTCTGTCAACAGTGTCGATTGTCATATGGCATGAATCTCTTCACGGATGAGGTATTATGTGATGTTTCCCCACTGGATTTCTGTGATGTTCTCTTGGGCCAACCATATATATGGAAGCGCCATGTTGTTTATGAGTCTCGACCTCGTAGTGTCATTTTTTCTCTGGGGTGTCATATCTACAGGATACTAGAGGTAGTTCCAACTACTGTTCCACCTAAATAGTGCCGCAAGGTAGTATCTCATACTACAAAATTCATCTTCTTCACAATCTGTTTAAAAGGTGAACAGAAGGATACTGCAACCACTACAGCCTCGGCCCAAGCACCTTCTATTCAATAGAAGCAGGTCGACAAGATTGCAACAAAGTGTAAAGATTCCTTCTGCACAGATTCATATCATGTAGCCAGACTGGTTAAAAAGGTCCAACCCTTCCATCCACATGTTCGTGACAACCTTCAACAAGCTAAGCAACACAACTTCTCCAACAAGGCAAGTAACTCATCAAGATGCATATTCAGCAAACACTTTTCCCTCTCCCCCGAGAACTCAACGCAATGGATACCATTGATTCCTAAGGAGGGAGGATTGATCTAGGTGGATATCGGTGGCCACCAACCTTTTCCAACTAGCTCAAAACAATTTTCTGGCAATTTTGGTAATTTACTATTTTTAGCAGTTTTTAACTTCCAGGGCAATTTTGAGGGCGTAAATGAAGGTTTTTTGGGATTGAGATTCTCAATGATATCCGAAGGATTTGATTGAACCCTCTAAATGAATCTCCTCGATGATACCTTTCCAATGAGCTATCGTGCACCCAAACGAAGATCGTATGCCAAAGTTACGCCCCTGGAAAGTTGATATACCAAACTACCCAAAACGGGGTCCACAAAACTATTGGCTTTTCATCTTCTAGGGTTAGGGTTTTGGATTTTTTTTATGATAAAAAGGCCATTGGAGCCTCATTGTAAAATCATATTCTTGCGAATGCGAGGAGCGAACACATCTCTTCTCAAAGATAAGATGTCATCATTCTAGTGAGTCTTTCACTTTGTATTTTTATAGTGTTTGTACATTTTCTCTCATTAATAGAAAATTGTGTATTAATGTAGCTTTGTGTTTATGGTTTCATATCTGATACATTTATGTTATACTATTGGATATCCGAAATATCTCTGTACATTAATTTATTATATCTCCACTCTAATTTCGTGCCAAAAATAATCTGGATCACTCTCTTACCTATAATAATTTGATAGAGACCCTAATAATAATAATAATAATAATAATAATGTTCAATGAGATAGAAAAGCTATGTGCACATTCTTAGGAGCCACCAGGTTTACAATGGCTGCAGTCTTGGCTGGGTCCACTAGAACTCCATCCTTTCATACAATCATGAGCCTAGGGTGTGCTAGTCTAGCGGAAGAGGCCTAAGTAGGTGTATACATAAAACCTCATTGTTTATTCTAATAATGAGCTTTATGTTTTCAGTTTCTCTGATTCAAGCCCCTTCTTCTTCATAAACGACATTGCGGGGAATCACTTGAAGGGGTAGAAGTTGGTCGTAGTGTCATGGGGCAGTCAGATTCGTGTGTGGGTTGGAATTTTCCTACAACTCCTCTACTGCAAGCACCTTCTTCTACCGCTAAGAATTATCTGCTACTTTCTTAACCTCTGTTCTCCCTCTTTCATTTGTGTCATTTTCTCTTTTTCTTAATGCTCTCGTTTCCTTGCAATTTTTCAATTCAAATCATTTGACATTATTCATTTTGTCTACACATAGAATTTTATATGACAACTGATGTAATTATAAATATATGTACAATGTACATAGAGCAAAAGACAACTCGCAACCTTAGGATTTGAAGGATGTTGGAGTCAGAGAGTTGGAAATGGATCATAAAAGAATTGTTCTTCTTATGATGTTTCCATGTTTTGTGATCATGGAAGCTTCGGAGGACTCGGGATTGGACTGGAGCAAATTGTCTACAATCAGGTGAATAACATTTAGCTCAATTTTGCAGGCTCCTAATGGCTTATTACTTACATATAATTTCATAGGTGAATACCTATAAATATCCCTTTCCTCTAAAACAAAGCAGTGTAGCCAAGATTGGTTTGTCGTTGTGAACGTTTATGGAAACCTCCAATAATTAAAATATGGAAATAGAGAAATAGTTGAGATGGTTTTTAGAATATAGTCGGTGGTGTTAGCAACATTACTTGTCTTCGACATCGGGATATCCAGGTCTGCATGTTGCACGAGGAGCGCCCAAGCGCAGCGAACAGAAGAAGTCCTTTTCGGACTTAAAATCAAGTGAGCGGGCAGGATTATAGTGTCAACTGTCCGGATCCATCCGTATGAGCAGATCAATGGCTGGCGGGAAATCGCGAATAAGGAAGTTGTGCCGAAGTTAACACAATAGATTGCGTCCATAGTGTACAGGGGAGAATAGCAGCCGTCCATCCAGAGGACGCGTGGCGCGAGATCTAATCGCGTCGGCGTTTCGGCATTCGGAAGTGCGAGGGGTGATAGTTTCATGTTGTTCCACATCTCGAAACCCCGAACCTTGATAGCACCGAAAACACTGAAAGTGGGGCCCGCGGTCACTTGAGAAAGAAAGAGAGTTATGCAAAGGTGCCAAAGCGTCAGGTTTTGCCATAGAAGGGAATTTCACGTCCTCCAAGACTAGTTCAACCCGACTTCGATCTTGTGTCTCGCTTGGAGTTAATGAAGGCAAGAACATGTGATTGAAGCCTCCTTTCGATCATTAAATGTGGGGTATGGAGAATCTGGCAAGCGGTCTGCTCGAAGGGGGTCCTGTGTACCGATTTTTCCAAGGAGCCATGCCGAAGTCTTTGAATAGACAGGAAAGTCTACACATGCTAGCTCGGTGTTTAATGGCTCAACTACCTTCCTTACAGGAGCCATGCGCAGTTAAGGTGGAGCTCGAAAAAAGATATCAGTACGAGTTTGACTGAAGGGACACCAAGCTCTGGGTGACTGGACACGCCTCTATGAGGTGAATTTTCCTGAGTATATAGACTCAGTATTTGTATTTTGTAAAGGACCGATGGTTGAGCAAGGTTCCCGATGGTAAAAACTTTAAAAAAGCACTGGTTATTCTGGTTGTGTATTAACATCTGAGACTTCTTGCCTTATGAATGTCAGCTTCTTTCCATGCCTTTGTTCATATTGTATTAGAACAGCTCGGAATTGGAAGATCCAGTCGAGTTGCGACTGTTATAGGATGGTGTAGGTTGGATCACTGTAACAGTCGCGTTGTTTCTAATCGGTCTCTGTGTTTTTCTTAGTGCTGAATGACTTGGAATTGGAAGATCCAGTCAAGTCGCCCCTTCAGTTACCCGAACTCTGAACCAAGAGGATCTTGTGTTTAGAGTTTTTCTTCTGCAAGCTGCTGAAAGGTCCGTTGCCCAAAGTAGTTTTGCTCACTCCTCTCGCCAAGTCTTCCACCTGACCATTTTACAATCAATCTACTGACTGAAGTTAGATCAAGACCTCCTTTTTTCTTTACATACCAGACCCGGTCCCCGAGCTAGAGTGATTCCATCCTGAGTCTCTACCCATTTGATCACCCCTCAAAATAATCGTGACATAAAACTGATGGGCGTCGGGCTTTGCTCCTGCAAGCAATCCAGGGGTGACTTCTGACGCTAACAGGTAGCAATGGTAGTAATGAAGGTGACACATGCGGGAGATGTGAAGTGATGAGAAGGGGTGATGAAGCGACAAGGATAAAATTTCAGGGGCGTTTAATGGCCCGGTAATTTATCGAAGTTAAGAGCTAGGTGAGCAAGAAGAACACTAAACGGTATAAAGAAACATGCTATAAAGTGTCATCTTTTACCTAATTGAAAAAATACCATGGAATCTTTTAATATTTGATCCATCTCACATAGAGATTGTTTCGGGCTCGAAATCAGTTGATTTAAGAATAATCCTTCTTCGAGTTGTGCTTCTCTGAGTCCTGCGTACGAAGGTTTGCGTCTTGTGCACTAAAATATATTAAATTGCATTCATTCATTCAATATATCAACTATTTATATAAATTGCATTTGTGAGTCATCGAGCATTAGCCATGGCTAGTACTTGCAAGAAATATGATAACAATTCTAAGCATTGATGCAAGGGGAGTCCCGGGGATTATCACAACAACTATCCTCAAATTCTTGGAGGCAACTTCTATCTTGCAGAAGTCAAGTACACACTACCATGAGGTATTCTTGGTGAGAATGATTCATGTTGAAACTCAATGAGCCACATATTCTTGGTGGTAGTGAAAGAAACTGGGATAGATATAGATAGGGAAGGCCAACAAGTTAACATAGGGTGAAGCAGATAGAGTGTCCTCGGAAACGAAAACAAAGACTTGGAATGACGGCGAAGATGTTTACATGTAGTGTAGGTGGAAGTTTACATGCAGTGTAGCTGGCAGTTCAAGAGCGAGTGAACAAAATATCGGTTATGGACTATGCATCCAGAAATGTAACATGCATTTCTAAACATTTAATGTTTAGAACTAATGCTAACTTTCAAGTTAGCATTAATGGAGCTTGCGATCTATAATCTAAATACGTATCCATGTTCCCTAAGTTTAAAACCATTTTCCTCATTCCTTGCCTCGGTATGAGGCCAAATAAGACCTCAAAGCTTTCCTTTGGTTAAAAAAACTATTGTACAAATTTGATAGGTATAGAAAAAGTGTTCAATAAAAGGAAACTAAAACTTTGAGTTAAGTTTCTGGATTTATGTGCATCAGTAATGAAAAGCAGAAAACCGTTTACAATAGTTCCTGTTGGGACTAAAAAGATATAAAAAATCAGCTTCTAGATACTGCGATGAAAAATTTGTCATTAATGACATATAAAAGGCCAAACCATGTTCTAATTCGAATTCGAATTCGAATTCGATATGGAAAAAAATTGGATAAAAAATTCAGTAGGAAAATTCAAGAGTATACATCTAATGAGACAAAAATACGTGCATTTTACTAATCAATTTTCAACATTGATATGAAATGTGGTTTCCTTCATCAATACTTAAGTATTAAACACCACAACAATGTCAATTGAACTTATTTATGAGTGAAATAGTAGAAAATATTTAGTCTTAGTTTGCTTAAGGGGTAGTCATTAGTGGATTCGCATTGGATTGGTTTGGTTGGGACTTTGGTCTGAGAAAGAATCGAAGGAATTCTTTGAGAACACTTTGAGTAGAACAGAAAGGAGTCACGACGGGATTGGGGAACTATGAAGAAATTTTGTTTGACTAAATGAGTTGACTTTAAATTTTGTCTGACTGAACCAACTTTGATTTGGACCAAATAATTCAGCGGTATCGAATACACTAATTTTTTTTCTCATAATCGCATAACTTGGTAACCATGGACTAAACAACTTCAAGATGTGAAAAAAATATTCAAAAGAGGGAAAGCCCTATACACCATGCAACAACCCAATCATTAGTGGGTTGGTCCAATCGTGCTGAAACTGTCAGTGCATCTCCATTCATCAACATCTCTGTCAGTGCATCTCCATTCATCAACATCTGATGCCAGCGACCAGATATCCGGCGAGTTGCTCTGGAGAATTAGGGTACATCTGATTAATGGCCGCAATCACATGCTAAGACCTCTCATAAATGTCCAACAACAACCATTTTTCCTTCGTTTTGTAATTGAAATTTCAAAATTCAAAATTTAAACTAGTGCGCGCTTCATTTGAAAGAATTGAAATTTTCGACGTTGTTGAACGCCCCTTCATTTTCTACATAAATTCAACTCCCCAACGCTTGAATATCTAGTTGTATCCATTGTTCGAATCTCGCAGCACAGATGGACGAAGCCCGCATCCGCCCGCGCAACTCCATAATCGCAGGGCTCCTCATCTCCTTTTGGTGCTTCTACGCCTCAGACGTCGAACGCTCCCTACCTCGCATCTCGTGCTTTCAGAATCTCACGCGATCGAAACCTGACGCAGTTTCAGTGGACAGGGATTATCAGAATTGGTGGCGCAAGGGTTGGAACGGAGTCAAACGTACTGGAGAATGGTCGGAATCCGTAATGGACGATGTCGGAATTTGCTATCATGGGCCCAAATTGAAATACTTCGTTCGCAAGTTCAAGACAAACGGTAAAACAATTTACGGTTCAATGCCCTCAAGATTCCAGTAAGATCCTCCGATTTACGAGCTCAATTTCGACCACGGGCTTCGGCAAGATGAGGATTATCAGGTTCAGGGTTTGTCTTCGTCTGCCGTGAAGCCTGGGAAATCTGCAGGTGCCCTAAACCCTAGGAAAGCACTAAACGATATGCAAAACCTGCAAGTTATTAGATCCTCTAGGGCATAGGCCACTGGAATTTATTTTGAGGTTAGCAGTCCTTCGCTTGGCATTTGGTGGGCTCGAAACCCCGCAGGCACATAAAGAATTCTCGTTTAGTATAATCATGTTATTCCATATGATCGTTTTCTCTTTTGTAAAAATCTGTTGTGGATTTGAATACCCATAGATTGTGGAACCATATATATCTAGCTTTTATGTATTTAATATAGATCATCAAAGTTCTAGAAAGATCATCTTGGTGTCCGACTTGGGCATTGGCCAATTGAGTGGAACTGTTCAAATAATTTTCTTAAAAGGTCGTATGGCATTCATTGCCTTAGATGAACTCCATGGCTAAGGATAGTCTGGCCGGAAAGTTTTGTCATTGTTAACATTGCTCCAGCATCTATTGAACCAGAAGATTAGATTATTTTTTAGTAGCTGCCATTGAAAATAATAAGAGTTCGAGAGATTGGATATATTTTTTTTTCTGAAAATATATATTCAGAACAAATGAACTTGCAACAATTAAATCAAATCAGCCGATGTGGTGCAGTTATGAGCTGCTGAATATAAGGTCCATGGAAAAAAAAAGCCTCACAAGATCACTTGAACACAAATTCAAGTTAAAATGAATAGTATATATATAAGAAGGTCCTTCTCCTCCTCGTTCTACAGGAACTTTTTGAGTTGCTAGAGAGAGTATGAGGCACTTGAGTCATTCGCATCCGGTGCAAATTTTCAATTTACATCGGTTTGAGGATGTACATCGTGTAACTTCACACTGTCAAAAAAAAATTATTTTGGTTCTGAATTACTTCATGAATAGTTGGCAAATTGTTTGTTTTTCCATTACTGTGAATAGTAGGTCGATTGTTGTTTTTTACATCACTGTGAATAGTAGGCAGAGTGTTAGTTTTTCATCACTGAAATTTATTTCCTGAATATTTGGTAAAGGTTTTGTTGGTTCCACCAAATTTACTTTAGTTTAGAATTACTTTATTAACTGTCGAATAGATTTTGAACAACAAAAAACAGTGATTTTTGTAAATTTATTTCACCCCCCAAAAAGTCATTTGGTAGAACAGCTAGACAAAGCTTTTGTTTTTATTTATGATAAGCATAGGATTTAAATCTCAAATTTTTATATTAAATGGATATGTGTATTAAAGTAATATTAAAGTGAAGTAAAAGAATAAATCCAATATCTAATTTTGTGGATGGGATTAAGGTTTTCTATTCAAAATAACCTATGATCACAAATGATATTGGCTTTTTATAAAATTCTATTGGTCCTTAAAATTGTCTTTTTATGATAAAGTAAGACCTAGAATTAAATACGCTTGGCTAGGAGCTCATCTTTCCTAAGACCTAAAACTAAATATGATTGGATAAATCCTCACATTTTTTTAGAAAATTTAAGGATAAATCTAATCGTATGCTAAGTTAAGGAGTTATCAAATTTCCTACTCCTGCAACAAATCCCACATTGGCCAAATGGTCATTCAATCAAAACCCACCTTAAAGAGCATATACCTGACACATTCCACAACTACATATCTAAGTCAATGATTGTAGAACACTCCCACAATTCTAAACATCTTATTTTTTTTTACCAAGAAAATTTCCTTGCATCAACACCTTATTACTCGTGTATCATTCAGAATCTCTTGAAATCGAAAGACACCCCAACAATTTTAATCGGGAAGATGGCTATAAACTCAACCTAACAGGGAAACCCACTATCCATCGTCTTATTCACTAAATCTCTTCTCTCTATCTCATTTTTTACCCTACCCTCTCTTGTTTCCTTATTTCTTCATCCTATCTTCTTTAATTTGTCCTCAAATCTCTTCCACTCTCCTATATATTTTTCTAGCTTCTAATATCCACCTATAAGGTTATTCTCCCTCTCAAACCTCCATTTCCTTTCTTCTTCATCTTTCTTTCATCTGACTTTGTTCCATATTTATTAATTATTTCCATTTATCCCTCTCATTCAAAAAATTTTAAACTTTTTTGTGTTTTTCCTCAACAACTATTTGTTGGCACCTAATGGTTTGAAGACTACATGCACACGACAAATCAACACTATGTGTGCACTCAAGAATATCCATTGTGTGGCGCAAATATTTAGTGTTTACACCAACAAACGATTTACTACGTGTGTCAATCCATTTTGTATTGCACACAAGGACTTAAAGAGACTGCATGTAAGTTAGATCTAAAAAGATCTTCAAGAATCATTGTAACTCATTTTTTAACAATCCGATTGTTCTTGGTTAAGGTTGTGGATGGGATGGAAAGTTTTTTATGATTGCCACACTCAATGGAAAATATAAGGGGATGTGCATTTTTTCCTTCTGTATATGCGCATTTTGTCTTCCGTATATACGCATCTACGGAAGCCATAATGTGCATATACAAAAGCTCTCTTTCGTATATGCGCATTTTGTCTTCCGTACATGTGCATATACAGAAGCTCTCTTCCGTATATGTGCATTTTGGATTCCATATATCCACATTTTTTCCTTCTGTAAATGCGCATATACGGAAGCCAAAATGCACATATACGGAAGAGAACTTTCGTATATGCACATTTTGGGTTCCATATATGCGCATTTACGGAATCCAAAATGTGCATATATGGAAGCTATCTTCCATCTTGCGTATATACGCATTCTATCTTCCGTATATGTGCATTTTGGCTTTCGTAAATGCGCATATACGAAATCTTTATATGTGTATTCTATCTTCCGTATATGTTCATTTTGGATTTCGTATATGAGCATTTTGGCTTCTGGAAATGCACATATACAGAAGGAAAAATGTACATATATGGAAGAGAGCTTCCATAAATGCACATTTTTGTTTTCCATAAATGTGCATTTTTTCCTTCCATAAATGCACATATACGAAATCTTTCTTCTGTGTATGCACATTTTGTCCTTGGTATATTTTCATTTTGGCTTCCGTAAATGCGCATTTACGAAAGCCAAAATGCACATATACGGAGGAGAGATTTATGAAATCCAAAATGTGCATATACGAAAGCTCTCTTCTGTATATATGCATTTTGGCTTCTGTAAATGCGCATTTTTTACTTCCGTAAATGCACGCATATATGGAAGCTCTCTTTTGTATATATGCATTTTGTCTTCTGTATATGTACATTTACGGAAGCTCTCTTCCCTATATAGAGCTTCCATATATGCACATTTTGTCTTTCGTAAATGTG
>SNQJ01S0219116.1:0-15242 GCA_010110895.2 Picea sitchensis
TTATAGTTGACATATGAAGGATTAGTAAGATTCACCAAGGTTTCTACATTTTAAAATTAATTTCCATCCTTAAAATCATCCTTGTATATAAGTATGAAAAGTGAACAGACGAGCTTGAAAGTAGGGTTGCAAGGGATATGGAGGAGAGGTGAGTGCCCGACGGTCAAATTATATATGTGTGTGTGTGTGTGTGTGTGTGTGTGTGTTTATAAACAATTTTTTATTATAAACAAGTGCAAGCAACGAATGGCCAAGTATGAAAAGTGGTCGGACGGGTTTCAAAATAGGGTTACAGGGGATTCTCATTAGAGGTGAGGGTCGATGGTCAAATTGTATGTCTCGGAAACTTTGAATGCAAAATGCGTAATAGGGAAGAGTGAAAACAAGGAATGGCCAAGTATGAAAAGCAGTCAGATGGGTTTCAAAATAGGGTTACATAGGATTCTTAGTAGAGGTGAAGGCCGACGGTCAAATTGTATGTATCAAAAATTTTGACTACAAAATGCATAAAAGGGAAGTGTGCATGATGGGGCAGTCCAACAATTGTATATTTGTGGAATTGCGGGTGCCATTTGCAGGTCGCGGAACAATGGAAGGGAAATCTTGAACCCACCTATCCATGAACCCACAATCGAAAAAGTGGCTAAGTATGGAATAGAGAAACGATCGGTCGAAATCATTTTCACTAATATATTGAAATTTGTAATAGACATCCCATTACCTGGAAATATCTTTTCTACATGCATATCACGAAATTCCAGGTGTTGGTTGCAGGTCGCAGAAGAATGCAAGGGAAATCCTGAACCGGAATGTCTGGGAACCCGCAAGAGAAAAATTCGGTGGAATTTGTTTTTGCTAATATATTGATATTTGTAATAGATATCCCATTACCTGGTAGGATATTTTCTGCATGTTTCTGGACAAGTTGTCTAGGGACAGTTATTATGACGGTATCCTCGAGGCATGGTGAGCTGTCAACATTAAACCTCAATTATTGCATACTTGGAAAGAAGTGAGAAGGTGGAGGGCACAGGAAAGAGTGATTAGGAATTGGATATTTTGTGAAACCTCTAACCCGATGATCCACGAAAGAGATTCGAAGAAATGGTGAAGTATGGAAAGAAGACGGAGAAGCTTCAAAATGGGGTTACAATAGTTCCACAGGCGACGTGAGGACCCGACGGTAAAATTGTAGGTCTCAAAACTTTTGAGTGAAAACTGTGTAATAGGGAAGAGGGTATGATTTGATAGTCTGGTTGTAAATTTGTATATTGCGGAAGTCGAGGTGTTATTCATAGGTCACGGAACAATGGAAGTGAAATCTAGAGCTTTCCTTGGGAATCCGTGATCAAAGAAGTGGCTAGGTATGGAATGGGGAAGCGGCTGGTTGGAGTCGCGATATAAAAGCACGAGTGAAAATGTGAACCCATGAGTCTTCCAACCTGTGCAGCTAGACATTTTCGGAAAAACGACTAAGCAACGAGAAGGAGAAAGTAGATGGAAAAGAGAAACGAGAATTTGGTTAAGTATAGAAGAGGGAAAAGAAGGGCTAATATATTCAAATATGTAATAGATATCCCATTTCCTAGGAAGATATTTTTTGCATGTTTCTCGAGAAGTTGTATACTTAGTGCATATACTTGGAAACAAGTGTGAAGGTGGTGGGCACAGGAAAAAGCGACTAGGAATTGAAAATTGTCTAAACTCACCAACCCGATGATTCGTGAAAGAGATTCCAAGAAATGGCCAAGTGTGGAAAGCGGTCATACGGGCTTCAAAATAGGGTGACAAGGGTTCCCGAGGAGACGTGAGGCCCCGACAGTCAAATTGCATGTATCATAACTTTTGAGTGAAAAATGTGTAACACAGAAGAGGGGATGATGTGGGAGTCCGTAAGTCAATTTGTATATCGTAGAAACTAGGGTGTTGTTTGAAGGTCAAGGAACATTGGAAGTGCAGTCTGCCTGTTTGGAAACCCGCAAGAGAAAAATTTGGTGAGTATAGAATAGTGAAACGGTATTCAATTTATAGCTAATATATTGATATTTGTAATAGATATCCCATTACCTAGTAGGATATTTTCTGCATGTTTTTGGACAAGTTGTGTAGGAACAGTTAGTATGATTGACTCTTGGAGGCATGGTGAGCTATTAGGATTAAACCTTAGTTATTTCATACTTGGAAAGAAGTGCAAAGGTGGATGGCACAGGAAACAAATATTAGGAATTGGAGGCGTAAAATATATTCCAAGAAATGGCCAAGTATGGAAAGCGGATGCACGGGCTTCAAAATGGGGTGACAACAATTCCCCAGGAGACGTGAGGACCCAAAGGTCAAATTGCAGGTCTAAGAACTTTTGAGTGCAAACTGTGTATCACGGAATAGGGTATGATATGGGAGTCCTGCAGTAAATTTGTATATCGTGGAAGTTTGGGTGTTGTTTGCAGGTCACAGAACAATGGAAGTGAAATCTAGAGCCCTCCTTCCCGGGAATCCACGATCTAAAAAGTTGCTAGGTATGGAATGGGAAGCGGTCGATCGGAGTCAGGATATAAAAGAACAAGTGAAAATGTAAACCCGTAAGCCCACCAACCCGCACAGTTAGACATTTTTCGGAAAAATGACTAAGTAACTAGAAAGAGAAAGTAGAGTGGAAAAGAAAACGTCAATTTGGTTAAGTACACAAGAGGGAAAACAAGGTCTAATATATTTAAATCTATAATAGATATTCCATTTCCTGGAAGGATATTTTATGTATGTTTCTGTAGAATTTGTATACTTATTTCATATACTTAGAAATCCCCATTGTAAAACTATCATTTTCTTGTCCAATATTTTATCCACTTACTCGTTTTCTATTTTTCTTTTACCATTAAAAAGGGTGTGAGCAAATGCTTTATTGAAGATTAGTTTTTGTCGGAACTTGTGGGAGTAATTGTGTTCTTGATACATTCTTCCATGACTTTGACATATTAGCTAAAGTATTAAACTTCTTGCATGATGGGTTGTTAGCATTAAAGGTTAATAGTTTCATGTATAGAAACAACAATGGCAATCTTTAATTTTAATATTGTAGTTGAATTCATAGCCCCATTTGGCTACAACCATCATAGATCAGTTTTTTTTTTATTCGCAAACAAGAAATTTGGGAATTTCATTAATAAAGTAAAAAGTGCTCAAATAGAGGCTAGGGGATAGAAAACTAATAAAATGTTCCCTTTCCGGGTAAAGGTATCAAGGAAGCGAAAGGGAAATAAGAAATCATTTGCCTAGCAAGGCTGAGATGAAAAAGAAAATTCTAGGGCGGGGCCCTGACTACCGCATCGTAATTTGGTCTTACTATGTTCTATCTACATTACAAATAGAATTGAATGTTCATTTGAAAATGTCTGAAATTCATTTTTGTTTCCATAAAATCCTGATGGGATCGACACAATGCATTGTCATATAATTGTTACATGCTCCATTTTAGATCAAATTACTTGATCCAATACAATATTCAAGAACTACGAGAATATCGAGCCATGCCAATGACAAGTGTTAAATTAAGAAAGGAAGCAAAAACCAAGATTCCAAGGAAAAAAAATTAATAGTAAATCCATTAAAAAAAAAAATACTGGGCAGTGTATATCTATCCATAGAAATTGGACCGAGTTCTTTGCACCAAAACATCAAACATATACATACATGTACATGATCTACAACATGCAAGAGCCATCGAGATGCTCTTCAACATGCATACAAAACTCATTACCATGCCTTTTTTTTAGGAAATCCTTGTAGTCTTCTCTGCGAAAGGTCAATGTTCGCTGCCACAATCTCAATATCTTGCGGAAGATATGAGGTGAAAAAGAAACAAGTGACTAGTTCTGCAATTGATTAAATCCTTGGCTTGAAGCAGGTGAACAACACTCTTGCTCTTGACACTGGCATCGCTCCAATGCTGCACCCCAACAAGAAAGCAACCGAGAATTTTTCAAATGTAGGAGGACATAAGAACCCATACTTGCGATAAAGTTGATAGTTCTCAAAAGCTTCCCGTGAGGAAGAAGATGGAAAATGTTGCAGGGCAGGCGGAAGAGCCTGAAACTAAAATTTAGGACACACCAAGAGACCACCTCCTCACAGTCGAAGACTTCAGAGACACAGGCTGCATGAGCAATTTCAGAGGCCCAAATTAGTCCATTCTGGACGGAAGGAGACGAGTAGTAGGAATATTCCTTGCACCAGTGGGAGTTTTGGTCCCCATCCCCTAATATGCTAATTGTATATCCAGAGAACATGATATTGTTCCCACAATTGAATAATTATTTGGCTTGAAATATATCTCTGCGAACATCAAGAGACCATTTCCTTACATTCAAATACTTCTGCCCAGAACGGACTAATTTGGACCTCTGGAATTCCTACTCTGGAGCTACAAAGCGGATATTTCATTCAACGTTGGTTTCTTTTCCGAAATCCCTTATTTTGGTCTTGTCAGGGACACCATCATCGAGCCGGAAAGTGCCCCCCGTTATGGTTGATTTCAATTTGGGCGCAGGATTGAGAAAAATGTCTGCATTACCATCATCCATTGTCATATCATCATCCATCAGATCATCTTCTCCGGGCTCGAAATTGATGATCAGGCAAGCAGGCAGGTGGGGTTGCCTTGGAATTATTTGGCTTGAAATATATCTCTCTGTGCACCAAGGGATCATCTCCTTTTTTTCTCCTGGGCGGAGGGAGATGAGTAGTAAGAATATGCCTTGGAGCACTGGAACCTTTGGTCATCATGCCCGAAGGTGTTGACTATATCTGGACATAGCTATTGTTGAATTGCTTCCATAAGTTAACGACAATTCCCGTTTGTTCCATATGATGTTTGAAATGAAAATTCAGAAGGGATGATATAAACCTCCACAAATCTTGGTTTAATGTGTATCAATGGAAGATCTCATTGAGCCTTTCACTGATCAATGACAATGTTCACGGTTCGTGCGTAATGAGTTGTTAACATTAAAGCTTACTAATTGCATATTTAGAAAAAAGTGTGAAGGTGGTGGTGGTGGCGAAGAGCGATTAAGGATTAGAGATTTCGTAAAGGAACCAACCAGACGACATGAGAAAGAGATTGCATGATGCTTGAAATGAATCCTTGGAAAGGATAACACAACTCTTCGCAAATCTTGGTTTAATTCATATTAATGACAAATCTTCTGCAACCTTTCGGAAATTAATGATAATTTTAATGGTACCTGCACGATGAGATATTAGCATTAAAGCTTAATAATTACATATCTAGAACAAAATGGGAAGGTGGAGGGGATGGCGAAGAGCGATTAAGCATTGCACATTTCGTCCACCTGCCAACCCACAAAAGAGATTCCAAGAAATGGCCAAGTATGGAAAGCGGTCGGGTGAGCTTCAAAATAGGGTCACAAGTTATACTCAGGATACGTGAGGGGCCAATGGTCAAATTGTATGTCTCCAAACTTTTGACTGCACAAAGTGTAACATGGAACATGGCACAATGACTGATTTCGATGGTCAATTTGTATATCGTAGAATTTTGGGTGTTGTTTGTAGGTAGCGGAACAATGGAAGTGTAATGTTGGTCAAGCATGGCTAGGAACCAACGATGGTAATAGTGGCCATATATGCAATGGGTAAGCGGTTGGTCGGAGTTGTGATATAAAGGAATGAGACATACTCAGAATAGGCAACATTGACGGGCTTGAAAAAGGTGCCACAAGTTCTACCCAGGACACCTGAGGGCCCGATGGTCAAATTGTTAGTATCCCAACTTTTGATTGAAAAATGTGTAACATAGAATGGGGGATAATGACGAACTTCGACAGTCAATTTGTATATTGCAAAACTTCGGGTGTTGTATATAAAAGCATGAGACATTTGAAAAAACGACTAAGTAACCAGAAAGAGAAAGAAAATGAGAAAAAAGAAAGGGGAATTTGGCTGCCAATATGTAGACTGGGGAAGCCCGGGTGTTGTTTGCAGGCGACGGAACAATGGAAACGCAATGTTGAGCCCTCCTATTCGGGAATCCGCGATCCAAAAAGTTTGTTGGTTATGAAATAGTGAAGCGGTTGGTCGGACTCGTGATATAAAAGTATCACTGGAAATATGAAGACGTGAATCCGCCAACCCCCTCACCTAGACATTTTCCGAAAAATGACTAAGTAACCAGAAAGGGAAAGCATAGGGAAAAAAGAAAGGTGATGGAAATTTTCGGAAGCGAGGATTGGTGTAAAAAATCCCCTTTGATGGTCTTAACATTAACTATGAAGTTCATTAAACAAGTGAACATTCTCTTCAATCAAGGAATAGATAAAGCGAGCCATGCTTATAGTTTCCAGGATGTGTTTGTATAAGAGAAGCATAAAAAAGCCACAAGAAAATCAATTTTGGCATATTTAAGTAAAATTATTGTACTATCAGCTTCACCATAAGTATAACAACGACAAATTTGAATTTTAAGACGAATTTGAATTTTAATGTCCTATGGTTGATATGATAGTTCCATTGGACTTCACATACTATATATCCTTTTATTTCAAAATATTCCTGGAGCTGAATTTTGCTAAGTTCATCGATCAAGGAAAAGTGCTAAAACGAGCCACATACTACATTTGCGTCAGAGAGGTTATATTAAAAGGAAAAGCATGTCCTGTATATTCTTTAAGATCATAGAAAAAATGCCAAGACCTTGAATGTATCATTAATTTTCTAGAGCGAAGCATACAACGAAGAGCCAAGTAAACACCAAATGTATTGAAAGTCGAGGCACAAGGCAACGTATGAACACAGAAAACACCAAGCATGATCCCACAAAGGTCCATAGAGTAGTACACATAGACCTATGCATCAAACAAATTGATATATAAAAAAAAACACATGTGTCATTGGTTTTCTCTTACATCTAGTATATGTTCCCATGAGAAAATAACCGGGGCCATGAGATATGAACAAAAGTCTGCCAAACACAAGACAACACAAAACCAGTGGAGCTTCTCCATTGTATCCTAGCTATAACCAAAACCCCAAATGGGGAACAAGAAACTTGCCAATTACTAGTTTACCATGAAGCAAGATCACTATGGACATTTTATTCTGATAGTGACATGTTCTATCACGACCAGTTTTAAAAATGCCAAATTTCCAATATTATTGGAAATGCCCGATGGTTCTTCCCAGAGGAGCAAGCCATTTCGACGGTTCAAAGGATGGGCCTGAGTTATTCACATTTGGATAATTTGTATGGGGTTTGTCCTCATGCTTCCCATTTCTGGACTGAACAATCTTATGCGCTTGTACATCAGTAGTAAATGCACCTGCCTGTATGAATTCCAATGCCCAAACTCCCCAATCTCTATAGCGATTTCTGAATATCTGAAGCCCATTCTTCAATCCATGTCGAGTCCTTTTTATTTCAGTTAGGGAATCGAGAAAATGCACATATCATACCATAAATGTATAGTTGGAGATCATCTTTTTTTTTTCTTTGGGTACCCAAAAAATGAAGAAATCATGTCATGGCTATATAGTTGGAAAACATTTTTCCAATTTCAGCACCCAAAAAGGTGTAGACTCCTCCAACAAATCCACAACCAATCAACATTTTTTTTTTCATTTGGACACCTCAAAGAATATGCAAAATTCTTAGTCGAAGATGCAAAAAAACATCAAAATAACAAGAGCGATTTGATCTGTAGTTAAATTCTCCTTGTTTTTTCAAGTGCACAAAAAGAAACAATCTCTGGAAAAACAATTTTACATCCATAGATGTAAACTCTGAAGAAATCGAGTCTGGCGAACATTCATCTGGGTATTGAAGAAAAATTACAGACACACATGAGATTTTTTTTGTTTCCTACCAAAGCTTGATATGATTTTTTTTTTCCAGCCAATATGTAATATTGCATTTTCATCATTTAAGGTAAATTTTCTATGTATCTGAAAGTCGCGCAACATGTAGAAATTGTTTTCCTTTTTTTGTAGGTATGCTTCATATGGAAATTTTTCTAACCCAGGAAGTACATCTTGTAATAGAGGCTTTCTAATTGTACAATGTACAATTGTGTTGCCCACAGTCCGGATGGCAGCATTGAGTCAATGTCTATATATGTAAGGGAATTTTTTATTGCATCGCAGACAATCAATTGTATCATCATTTATGAAAGCAGAACCATAAGCATGAAAGTTGCATTTGTCACATACAGGCTCAAAGGGGGTCGAGTACGCATTCTCTGCAACCAAAACAACCTCAACCTGGGCACGTGAGCATATTAGTTAATATATTGAACAATATAATATACAACTCCACATCGAAAAAAAGAACAACTGCATAAAATTGGTGAAGGTAATTGTTTGGGAAAAGAGAGGATGAAAATGTAGATGTATATGCACAACACTTGTAGAGCTAGTTAGTTTCTTGAGATCTTGTACTATGTATGTTCGCAATTCCATTATAAATGTTTCTTGGGTTGTGCGAAAGATCATTTCTCTAACATCTATTTTCTTTGTTATAATTTTGAAGATCATAAGTGGAAATTTCCCTTTATGCAATTGTTGTTCCATTAAGGAAAACAAATTTGAATAGGTGTCGAACAATTGCAGCTGCAACATGGAACAATGCAATAGTTGTGTAACATAGTCGAGATACATGAACATGTGAAAGTAAAGGACAAAATTGGATATGAAGAATGTTACCATTTCCTTGTCGTTGTCTAACTCTCCATATTTTATATGGAGAATGTGTTGCGAGCCAAGTTTTCTTGCGAGTGTGACAACTGCACCAATGGTTCTGATTGGGTAAGTGTCATTGCTTTGTGAAAGTTGGCTGATAGTTGTGTCCGAGACGAAATGATATTCTGAACAAATAGTGGGAACTTTTTCCACAATACTTGTTTCATTGAGAAATATAATCCGATCACAATCACCATGGTCATATACTTTTTTGGGAAATATATTAAAATTTGTAATGGATACCCCATTACCTGGCAATATTTTTTCTGCATGTTTTTGGACAAGTTGTGTGGAATAGTCAGTGTGACTATCATCGGGGCCTCGTTTTCTATCATGTTAGCATGCATAATGGATCTAGTTTTGTTTTCATTTTCCAAGTAGGTGCTATAGACGACCATTATGTCCTCGATGAAAAATTGTCCAGTTCTGTGGTTGTTCAGGCCCTTTATTGATAGTATTTTAGGTGTTATAAGTTTAAACCTAGTGACATTTTTTGAACATGAAAAGTAATGTGAATGGTAGTCTGCATTATTTTTTTGTTTTATTTTTTCCTGGCATAAATGTACAAGTAGACACACAACTTGGATGAAGTATGGAGCCAGAGTTTTGTAACCAGACCTCTTGGTTTGCGGAGCTTGTGCTATGTTCGACGTCTCACTTGTTCTCGTTGATACTTCTTGTGAACTGCAAAGTATGTGTTGCAGATGACATCAACATATTTACCATGCCATAGATGAATAAATAGCTGAGGACATTTGTTTGGTAAACATATGAGGAACACAATGTATGTATCTTTACCTTTGGCCTTGTCGATTTGTTGATGTTTGCAATGATTGACTGCTCATGGCCATGTCACTAGTCCAACTTTTTCTGATGCAAGCATGTGTAGATGAACATCAGAAGGACTAAATAAACATATGCATTGTATATTTTCCATAATTACTTTGAATGTCACATACAAGGTCGAAGGAGATGGAATACGAAATAGGGTGTCAAGAGATACTCAGGAAACATGAGGACCCGACGGTCATATTGTATGCCTCAAATTTTTTTGGCTGCAAAAACATGTAACAGGAAATAGGGCATGATGCGGGAGTAAGACGACCAATATGTATATCGCGGAACCTCTGAAGCTAGAGGCACAATCTTGAAACTACCAGTCCGGGAACCCTCGATCGAAAAAGTGGCTATGTATGGAATGAGGAAATTGTCAGTCGGAGTCGTGATATAGAAGCATGAGTATAAATGTGAACCCATGAGTCTGTCAACCCGTGCACCTAGACATTTTGGGAAAGACGACTAAGCAAAGCAACTAGAAAGAAAAAGTAGACGAGGAAAACGAAGGGGAAGTCGGTTAAGTATAGAAGAGGGAAAAAATGGATAATAGAAAGTGGGAAAATTAGAAATGGAGAGTTCAATGTTTGGAAGCGAGAAGTCTCAACAAAGACCCATTGTTGCCAAATTATCGTTTTCTAGTCCAATATTATATGCACCCACCTGTTTTGTGTGTTTTATTTACCAGCACAGTTGGTATACCTTTTCAAAGATTGTACTATAGCTCCCTCTGTTGTGGCATATAAGAATTCATGTTCTTGTCCAACCAATCTATTTCTTTCAATGTAACAACATCGAACATACAATGGACATGAAGGTAAGTGAGTATGCATAAAGACATGTAAAAGAGAGAAATACAGTGCTATTTATTCCAATGTAGCAGCAAAGAGAATACAATTCACATGAGGATAAGTTACTATGCAGAAAGATACATAGTATCTACATACAGTAAAATAGGTGCAAAGCAGTAGAACAAGTAGAACAAATACACATAAAATAATGAAATATTAAACACTGGAATATGAAATAAGAGTAGAGGCATGCACCTTTGTAACTGCTCCTCCACATTCGCGGAAAACAGTTCATCGTCTTCTTCAGCCACTCTGTTTGTTTAAATGTAGCAATGCAGAAAATTACAATGGACATGAAGGAAGTTGGTATGCAAAGAAACATGTAAAAATAAATAAACAGAGTTCAATTTATTTCAATGTAGCGGCACAGAAAATAAAAATCACATGAAGATAAGTTATTATGTAGTAAGATACACAATATCTACATACAATAAATTAGGTGAACACATATACAATTAGTAAATGAAATACAAAACAATGCAATATGAAATAATAGTACAAGCATGTACCTTTGCATCTCCTCTTCTACACCTGCGGTAAATGATCCTTCGTTTTCTCCAACTATTTTGTTTGTTTCAATGTGGGAACACACAAAATACAATGACCATGAATGGAAAGTTGGTATGCAGGAGATATCAAGTAATATGTACATACACTAAACGGGAATCAATAAATAGAATAAAAGATATTTAGAGACATGAACCTTTGCTTTTCTCCATCCATGGTTGTAATTATATAAAGTTTTTCCTGCCCAAAATATATTACAACCCAAAAATATTAAGAAATTGCATGGCCATAGCCGAATGATTTTGGTTTTCTGTAGCAAAGTATCTAGATATGATTTGAGACATGGAAATATAATTTTGTAGTATCTTTGGTGTACATCTCATTTTTCAAGTACAAGACAAATTGTATCGTGGTCACACCAGTCTGTGTACATGAGAAAGAGGTTGTATTGTGATATGGGCACATTTCACCATATATGGTTAATAAGTGCATTTTGCACATGTTTTATCTTAAAAAAAAGACAACAGACATTGTAATTGCACATGCAGTTGTCCAATTATTTGTTATGCCACTATTTTGTATCATGTCAACATTGAAGTATCCTAGAATGATAATGGTTTCGTCCAAATGTAAATGGTGTGATGTATTTGAGAACACATTCATTATGCTATAAATGTTGCATGCCAAACAACATAGAAATTGAATACTGCAATTTGAAATCCATGGAACACCACTCTTGCTAGCACCATCTCAGTATTTTTTTCTTCTACAAGAACATTTTGTAAACACAAGTAGGTATGGTCCAAAGCTAGGAAAAAGAATTGGAGAAAAATTTAAGAACAGGATAGGCAGGCACGGAACAGGTGCCAGATCTCGACCTCGCCAAACACAACAAATGACAGAACCGCAGGTCCACTTACGGCTACAGGACTTGAACACCGCAAAGTGCAAAAAAAAAACCCGCTCCAACTGCCGGCATAGGACCTCAACCCTACAAATCCAAAGCAAACAAAAGAAAATAGCAAGCAACAAACCAGGGAGCAAGCACAAACAGGTCAAACTGTAGCCCCGAGACCTCAAACTTGCAAAATTGACCCAAACAACAACAAACAACAACCGACAACCAATGCACAAGCAACAACCACTGAACCAACAAACAACATATGTATCTCCAATGATCACCAAACTGCAGTCCAAGCATAGAAGGAACCAGAAACATATGACGAGCATGCCAGTATAAATAATCAAACATGCTTACTTGCAAACTGCAAACAGTGAACAACAAAGAACGAATATAAATGAAATTTTGGCATTGAAACTTACTCTGAAACGATGAACGATAGAAGCACAGGTCGAATTGTGGGTGCAGTACCTGGACCCTGTAAAGTCCAAAAAAAGTTTAATTCCAATTGCGCATGCAAGACCCCAACCCTGCAAATTTGAAGTAAACAAAAGCAAGCAACAAGCACCAACAGGTCCAACCGCAAAGCTGAACCAAACAACAACAAGAAACAACCGACGAACCAACGAAAAAGAAGCACCCATCGAACCAGTAAACAATGTATGTATCTTCAACAATGACCAAATTGCATTCCAAGCATAGAAGAAGTATGAAACATACAATGGTTGTGCAACTGGCCGTGGAGAACAATATTGTCCAAATTCACTGCAACATTGTATGGAAAAATTCGACGAAAAATGTACTCTGAGAAGCCTATTTAGGTAAACATTTAAGGTTGTCAGGCTATTTAAGGGCCTCGAGATATGCAAACATTTAAGTTGTCAGGCCTATTCTAGCACCTCAAAAAAAGTGTCAATGCTCTAAACCTTTGGTATGTAAACATTTCAATACAAATATAAATAATAATAAAATGACATATTAATATGAAGTCAACGAATTATCGATCACTATAGTCCCTCTACGCCTTCAATGGGTACTAACAATAAAAACATTAAAAAATAGCATCGATGCTTAGAACTTTCGGTATGTAAATATTTAAGTAAAAATGTAATAAAATTAAAAAAAAACTTCTAAGCTCAAAACTTTGGATATCTAAACTTACAATATTGGGAACAACAAAGGTGGCAATACGACCTCCAATATATTCTCTAATGAGACCATGACATATAAGGTTTTTTTTATTATGTAAAAAATAATGTTTTTACTTCTATAGTAAGAACAATACATATGTTCTGAAAATTTATAGTAAAGGACATATTAATATGTAGTCAACGAATTATCCATAGCTATAGTCCCTCTACGCCAAATTATCCTTAGGCTGAAACTAATAAAATAACCTTCTTAATAATGAAGATTTTCTCCAATACTTTGAAAGTTCTAATAAAATATTAAAAACTTAAATTTAAAGATATAACATTCATCACCCTTAAAGTCAATAATATTAAAAGAAATCATAAAATATTTTAAATTTAAAATAAAATAAAAAATTAAATCTTTGGAATTTTTTTTATGACAAACTAAAACACTGTAACTATTGAAGAGTATAATCTATTTGTTCAAACAATATACACAATATACACAGCCAACAGAGCCTTTGGCCCTTTTATGAATATCTGATATATATGTTTGATTAATCAAAATCAAAATGCATAAAGATTACAAAACCTTAAGTCAATATTTAAATGTGTATACCAAGATTAAGGTACTTATAAAACCAAAAAAAAATATAAAACTGTTTATTTTGGTATCCAAGATTACTTTTGTAACAGGAGAGAGAATGCACAATTTTTCCAATGCCTATATGAATGAAGTTCAGTTTGCAGAAATTAAATAAGGATGGATGAACATAAAACCTTTTATCTCGCTGTATGAGAATGCCACAAAATAAATAAACAAGGATCAAATGTGGAGACGGATTGATAATTGTGGAAACTCTCTGTACGAAAAGCCAATAAATGCGGTTAAACTCTCTGTACGAAAATGCCAGCAAATGCACTTAAACTCTCTGTACAAAAATGCCAGCAAATACAGTTTCTATTAAATAGAGATGCGGTGTATCCATCCTCGTATCTCTCGCATCCTAAGTGACTGCTCTACCATCTAAGCTACATCCCCAAGTAACAACAATTTTAATTAACGTCATTCAATTATTTTTCTAATGTGAATTTCGATGTTCTAATTTCAATGGTTGAAAGCCATTGATCCATGTAATGTCTCAGTGGTCTGTAAAGCTGTCGCCAGAGACGAATCCAGGTCACCTGCATTAACTGAATTTAATCTAATTTAAAAGTTTAAGAAGGAATTAGGGTTAAGCAAGCAATACTGCGTTGACCGCTTCTCTCGAACGAATTGAATAATCTGGCGTTAACCTTTTTAGCGATCGTATTAAACAAATTAAAATTTCCTAACATATGTCAAAATGGTCGAGTTGGTCTACCCTGTTAGAATTAATGATTAATTTGGGGTTGGTTGAAGTTTTGTAGGAGGCTGTTGAGATATCTTCTCAACCACTCCCTCCTAATATGGAATGAGTTGAATCTGTATCCAACTATATATGTACGTATGTGTGTGTGCAATATATTGAATTATTGTGTGTTATTCCTATGCATCTATGCTCTCATGGATTTTAACTTGGTATCAGAGCAGGCTCAACCCTAACTCTCTCACGAGAGGGGCTGTGATCATGTAATCTCGATAAGGTTAAGATTTTGTAAATAGATTAGCATAGGAGAGTGTTAAAAGTCTTTGCTTTGTGAGTGATCATTAATTTAGTGTAAGTTTACTGTGTTCTTGTATTTCCGTAAGGCATCAACTGTTCAAATAGAAGAAGGACGCCGCAACGCAGATCTGAAGCAAATCGCAACATACAGGTGCCATAAGGAACGTTGCCATATTTGTGTGCAAGAGGGAAGCAAGGGATCTTCGTGAAGGGTTAATCATATTTGGAGTCGCCAGCAAATTAAGAGAAGACAACGTTCGTGAGAATCGTTGCAAGATTATCACATGACCAGATCGCTGCGTAGAAGGAATCACCATCACACACCTGTTTATGAAGATCGTTATAATGGCACACTTGTTTACGATCTCCTTCCTGCTCATTGAAGTCTGTAGCAGCGGCAGGTTGCTGTTTATTCCATGCGACTATCCGTTGGCATTCGGTCCCAATCTCGATTCCCTTATGAACGATGGCTTCTGATTTCACACTGCGAACGGTCATCTCGAGAAGGATGCAGTAGAGTATAATGAACAGATAAGCCCCTCGTCGGCAAAGTGTGCTTAAAGTTTTTATATATTTACGTGTTGTGCAAGTATGTGTGAGTTACAGTTTAGTGAGTTTGAGA
>SNQJ01S0219119.1:0-15241 GCA_010110895.2 Picea sitchensis
CACTGTCTGAAGTTTATCTAAGACCTCACATGCCCATGCATGCCTGGCCTAGTTTCGGAGTTAGAACAACATTGTTTTGAGTTAACTTCCATTCGATCACTCCTTTGTATAAACAAATTGTGACATAAACTGATGGGCGTCGGGCTCTGCTCCTGCTGCAATCCAGGAGTGACTTCTAATGCTAACATTTCTAGCGTCGTTGCCGGAGACGAAGTTGAAAATTTTCCCTGAGATTGAATGACATTGAACCTTTGATTCTAAAGGTGCATCAGGTATCAGAACCTTTGAAGATTGCTACTACGCACCTGGCGACTCCATTGTGACGACTCCACTAGGGAGAACCTGTCATGTTAATTGTGGCTTTCAGAGGCAGACACAATTGGTCTCATCCACAACTGCCTCTAGCTACACCTGAAACTGATCCAGAGGCGGTTCTCAGGAAAGGAAAGGCCTCTGAAGGAGAAGCTTTCACCACCGAACCAGGTAATCCGCCATCTCCTTCTGTAGGAACTCCATTTTCTCATCCTCAGTTTCTTAGCAGGCCTTTTTTTGAAGTTTCCCATTTCCTGAATTTCGGGAGTGTTCCTGTTGAGTTTTCCCCCCTGGTCTAGGATTGGAGGGAGAAACCCTTGTCACTCCCCTCTCCCCTAAATTTGTACCTTGGCATAGACCCAGGACCACAGAAGATTTCCCCACTCCTAGATTTACCACTCCTCCTCTTGTTATTGTTGTCGCTTCTGCACAAAGAGAAGCATCTGCTGAATTAAGCCCATTAGCCTTCTCCCTAAATCCCTTGTTGTTTCCTATTCCACTTAGGAGCTCATCCCCAGTATCCCCTTTTCAGGCTCCTTCTCCTTCTCCTATGAGTTCTTCTCCACATAATATCCCTATGGCAGGAGAAAATCCCCCTATGACTAGAATGGAGGCTATTATAGCCACTAGTTATGCTCCCCTTGTGTTACCCCAACCTCTCAATGCCCTCCCAACAGATGGTTACCTCAAGCAGCTGCCCAAGTTCATAGGCAAGGAGGACATAACTGTAGAAGAACACCTAGAATCTTTTTACAGTTTTACAGATGATAATGTTGTCATGCATGCAGACGTGTGGATGAGGATTTTCATCCATAGTCTTCAAGGTGAGGCTATAAAATGCTTTAAGGCCCTGCCTCATGGATCTATTGATGGGATCGAAGCTTTGGATAATGCCTTTTTGAGACAATGGGGAGATAAAAAAGACTTCATGTATTACATGACAGAGTTTGGGTCTTTAAAGAGAAAAGAAGGAGAGTTTGTCTCTGACTTCTCCAAGAGATTCAATAAAATGTACAATAAAATCCCTGTTGAGATAAAACCCTCTAAATCCTCTGCAAAGATCACTTATGCTAGCGCCTTTGATCCCGATTTATGTCTCCTATTGAGGGAAAGAAGAGCCACTACTCTGGCCCACATGCAGGATGCAGCCGTGGAGGTAGAATCTAACGTATTGGTTGTTGACCGACTCAGGAACACTGCTGATAGAAAAAAATCCAGGCAGAGGCCTGAAGCTTCCCCATCTAGTTCCTCGCCCCTACCTCTTCAGATAGATGAGACAACTAGAGTGCTAAAATCACTTTCCGCCAGGATGGAAAGGTGGGAATTAGAAGGGAAGCCCATCTACAGAAATCCCCAAAATACAGATAGCAGAGGTTTCAGGAAGCCTAATAACAATGTGCCACAGGCTTTCGGAAGGGAACAAAGGAACAGAGATAGGGATGATCAGAGGATTCAAACCCCTCTCTAGAACAACCTAGTTTCTCATGAGGAAGGGAAGGGGGTGGATGAAATCGACCCTGAGATCCACTGCATTGAGGACACTTCCCCGTTCCCTCATTTGAATCAATCGGCATATGAAGAATCCCTTATCAACACTCAAATCAATGAGTTGAGTAGAGGGGGGAAAGCCAGCAATACTCCTAACAGATATAATCTCAAGTCAAGAAAGAAAGAAGGGAATTTTGATAGCCAGGATCAGCCCCTCATAGCAGAAAGACCTACTAAAGATGCAACGACCACTACTAAAGGAAATAAAACTCAGAATACTTTGCCAGCAGCCAAGGAACCTGTCTCTGAGGTAAGGGAAGCTCTTAAGCCTATTCCCTCCTTTAATTTTGAGCATGAGATTCAGAAGATTAGAATTCATGTACCCCTGTCCGAACTAGTTAAAAATGAAGATTTCAAAAGGTCCCTCTCCAAGCTGCTACAATATGAGCCACCCCAGCCTTCCACTGACTCAATAAATCTCCAAGATGAAAAGCCAGCAGTTGTCCTAGGGCCCATGGTGGAAGATAGAGATGATTCATCCCCTCCTTTCTACACATCCCTGAACATACATGATAAAGTGTTTCATAACTGCCTCATGGATTCAGTGGCTTCCCATAACCTTATGCCCAAAATAGTAATGGAAGAATTGGGACTGGAGGTGACAAAAACTTATCATGATTTGTACTCTTTCGATTCAAGGAGAGTGCAGTGTCTGGGAGTCATCAAAGACCTGGTGGTTTATCTGTTTCAGTTGCCCATGAAGAGCGTGTTCATGGATATTGTGGTAGCTGATGTCCCCCCCAAATTCGGCATGCTTCTGTCGAGATCTTGGATTAAAAAGCTTGGAGGAACATTACAGATGGATCTCACGTACGCCACCATTCCAGTCTTCGGAGGGGAACAAAGGAGGTTATATAGGGAAGCTCATCTGGCCTACATTGTTAGTGATGAAGCAAACCCCACCAACCATCCTATCTTCGCACTTGAAACTGATCTGGGGTCTAGTTTATTGCATCTCACTGATGCTCCTGAAGACCCTTTCCAAGTCAGAAAGTAGCTCAGTCTTAAGTATCCGATTCCCCCTCCAACCATCTCCATCTGGAAGATGTTTTTCAACGGAGCTTCTTCTAGCGAAGGCGCTGGCGCCGGAATAGTGTGCATATCACCTTCTCAAGAGACCATATCCCTATCATACAAGCTGGAATTTGAAACCACCAACAATGTGGCAGAGTATGAAGCTCTTGTTCTAGGTATGAGGGCTGCAAAAGAAATGGGAATTAAAGAGATAGCAATATTTGGAGATGCTGAGGACAAATGTGGGAATCTGCCCGAAGGCGGAGCCGAAGGGTTAGGGTTTTGAAGAGATCTTGCGCTATGTGGTTCCAGCTGTGGCCCCGTCGGGGCTCATGTATCTTACGGAGGGAGGGCCAACAGGCGTCTGCTATAGTCAAGCCACAGTGAGTGGGAATGTTGCTGAGAGGTCGAAACGGCCGACCTTTGAGCCACTGCCAGACCTGCACTCGAAATTACTAGAGAAGGGTACGTTCAAGGACCGAGAAATGGATATCGAACCAGAGAAAGGAGCTATCCCCCCCACCGCGTCAACTCCATGGATGCCTAGTAAGTGTATTCCACAGGCGCCACAAGCCCCAAAATATGTGATTAACTCACCACGTATAGAAGAGAAAAAGCAATACATGAGAGACTATGCCCTAGTGGGAAATTTCTTAGGGCTCTGGCCCTTGGAGCGAGATCTGATCAAATGGATACAATACTGGTGGAAGCCAAAAGGTCACTATGAGTTACAGCTGGGATCTAAGGGGTTTTTCACAATCATCTTCCACAACCTTGAGGATCGTAACCGCATCTTCGATGGGGGGCCCTATTTCTTCAACTCAGCAGGTCTCTTCTTGCGATTCTGGATAGAGAAGTTCAGCCCTGAAAAGGAGGACTTTGCTCATGCACCGGTATGGATCAGATTATACTCCCTCCCACAGGAATTTTGGCTAGAGGAGGTATTGGCTGGCATAGGCAATACCATCGACATTTATGTTAAATCATCCGAAGCCACCAAGCAAAGGCGCTACACCTCCTATGCATGAATCTGCATGTACCTGAATATAACTAAGCCGATCCCAGGCTCCATCATACTAGAATATCATGACGAGGATTGGACCCAAACCATCAACTATGAACACATCCCATTCCGATGTCAGAAATGCCATGAGCACGGTCATCTTTTTAGAGAGTGCCCCCTCAACACTGTTCACAAAGAAGGGATTCCAGACAGCGGCAAGGACAAGGACGGCTTTATTCAACCAACAGGGAAAAGACGACCAGTAGGGAGGAAGCAACCAGCTCAAGTAAGTAAAGATCCCTCAACTAGCAATAGATTTACAGGTTTACAAGACCAACCAGAAAGCCCCGCAAACCACATGCAACTCAATGATCCACCTCTAGCTAATGGCTCTCATGCGACCAAACAAGGGGAGGAAAAATCCCCACTGATTAAAGGATCAGATCTCATTCCCCCAAACGCAGCTCAGGAATCGCAGGATCCTTTGGAGACAGAGGATGGAGACGCAGAAATGGAGCTGGAGGAGTCGGACCTAGCCGAAGTAGATTTGGAGCACCTCGAGCATGCCTATAGATAGCAGAAACTATACACCATACCTAGAGACCAACTACGAAAGGTGCATAAATTCTTCCTTAACTCCTCTGTTGGATCCTCAGCAAGGGCTAGCCAAGGGCTGGGAATACAGACCAATCAATCAAAAAACACAAGTAAATCTCAGAAAGATGAAAAGAAAAGGGGGAGGAAATCCACCAACAAGCTTATCCAAGAAATAGGCCACTTCATGGTAAACTCAGGGCAGATCCACCTGATCTCGGACAACTTCCCTCCTCTCCCCACCCCCCTGTCATCATGAAGATCATCTCATGGAATATTAGAGGCCTCAATGGGCGTAGCAAGCAAAAATTGCTACGAGATCTGATCTTAGCGGAAAAACCTGATATAGTTCTTATGCAGGAAACAAAATGCACCTCAGAAGATGTTGATAAAATACTCCCCTATTGTTGGAAGCAAGGGGAAGCAGTCTCAGTAGGGGCCACAGGAACAGCAAGCGTCCTGACCATCCTCTGGAACACAAACTCAGTAATGCTAGAAAACTTTATCGCCACAAGATGGTCCATCACAACAGACTATAGACTCATTGGCTCAAATAAGTCGGGACACTTGACTAATGTATATGGCCCGGCCAGCATAAGGGAGAAGCCAGCCTTTCTCAGAAATTTGAACTACTTATCCACTCTAAATTAGCACAAGAGATGGATTATTGGAGGAGATTTCAATATCATCCGCAGCCTAGAGGAGAAGAAAGGGGGATCAAGAAGACTGGACTGAGAAACCAATGACTTCAACAGCCTCATAGATAACCTTCACCTTATTGACTTGGAAACCATCAATGGCACTCATACCTAGACAAATAGAAGAACTGGCACACACCAAATTTCTTGCAAGCTCGACCAGTTCCTCATCTCGGATTCTCTCATGTTGGAAGGCGCAGCTATGGAGGCTACCATCCTGAATCTATCAGGTTCATACCATTGGCCTATTCATCTCTGGCTGGATATCCCAACCACGCCGGGGAAAAAACTGTTCTGATTCGAACAATTCTGGCTCGACCACCCCGATTTCCAGGCAAACATACATAACTGGTGGAGGGAGGCAGAGGTCCCTCAAGGCTCAAAAATGTACAGATTCCAACAGAAGTTAAAGAACCTTAAACAACTTCTCAAGCTCTGGAATAAGAATACCTTCGGCAACATCTTTGACTCCCAAAGGAAGTTATCAGAACGCATGTGCGAAATTCAAATTTAGATCAGAACACAGGGGCTAACAAATGAACTAAAAGCCCAGGAAGAAACAGTAAATCAACGCTGGCGGCTAGGAAAAGAAAAGAAGAGATTCTCTGGAAACAGAAGTCGCGCATCCGATGGCTCAAGGAGGGGGAGCGCAATACCAAATTCTTCCATAGGACGGTCATCCATCGGCGGCACACCAGCAAGATCACGAGCCTTATCTCTGCCACTGGGGAGACCCTTCATTCCCACGAATACATTGAAGAAGCTCTGATCGGATACTATCAATATCTCCTAACAGAACCTATCCTGGATAGACATGAGGCCATTTCTAAGATCACTCAGCATGTGCCCTCCCTCATTACTCGGGAGAAAAACTCAGCTCTGCTCCGGCCTATTTCAATTGAGGAGGTGGATCAGGTGCTCCAGGACACACCCAAATGCAAGGCCCCAGGACCTGATGGCTTCACCAACGACTTCTTCCATCATTGTTGGTCGATGATCAGGGTCGAGGTGTGGGAAATTCTAGAAGATTCCAGAGCCATGGGACAGGTCCTCCAAGCACTAAATGCAACCTTCCTCGCCCTCATTCCCAAAGAGGGGTAGGCGCATCAACCACAACAGTTCAGACCTATAGCTCTTTGTAATGTAATTTATAAACTCATGACAAAGGTAATTTCTAGAAGACTCAAACCTATCTTACCGACAATTATCTCCCCGGAACAATCAGGCTATGTTGAAGGCAGACAAATCATGGACAGTGTCATCCTCGCTCATGAAGTAATCCACTCTCTACAGAAAACCAAAACTCCAGGTATGCTCCTCAAATTGGATCTCTCTAAATCCTTTACAAGATAAGCTGGGAATACATGCGGGCCATGCTTCTCGCCTTTGGCTTTGATCAAAGTTGGGTCTCTTGGATTCTGAATCTAACCTCCTCGGTTTTCTTCTCCATTCTTTTCAACGGAGTTCCCTCTCGACCTTTTTCTCCCTCAAGAGGAATTAGGTAGGGGGATCCTCTCTCCCCCTTCCTCTTTATCATCATGGCTGAGGGTTTGGGACGCTCCATCTGGGAAGCAGTTGAAAGAAACCTGGTGACTGGCTTACCCTTGCATGGCATCTCCCCTCCCATCTCACACAGTCAGTTTGTGAACGACTCGCTTCTAATGGGCTCCCCAACAATCCGGAAAGCCAGTGCTCTTCTTTCCATCCTCCAAACCTTCTCAGACGCCTTGGGGATGGACTGCAATAAGGAAAAATCCCAAAAAAATTTCTTCAATACACCGCCCCCGATTCAGGTCCACATCACTGAAATCTTAGGTTTCAACAGAAGATCCCTTCCGTCCAAATACCTTGGCATCCCCCTGATTTACAATGCCATTCAGAACTCCTCGTGCGAACACCTTCTTTCCTCCTTTACCAAAAGGCTCTCCTCCTGGACCTTTCAAGTGTTAAATCTTCCTAGCCGTCTCGTTCTTCTCCGAGCCGTCCTTCAATCCCTTCCTATTTACTCCTTTTCAGCGCTGGCTGCACCTAGATATGTTCTCACAACCATCAAAAATCTATAGAGAAACTTCTTCTGGCAAGGCATAAACTTAGGTAGGAAAATGGCGCTGGTCAGCAGGGATAAATTATGTTGACCCAAGGACCAAGGGGGCTTAGGGCTACGTGACCCCCTCATTATGAACAAAGTTCTGAGTGCCAAAATTTGTTGGCGGTGGCTCAAGCATCCCCAGGACCTCTGGGCCAGATTCTGGAGGAAAAAATATACGCCAAGCATGGCGGAAAAGAACCTAATTTGATGGAATGGGGAAGGCCCCAGTTCCCTGATTTGGACAACGGCCAGGAAAAATAAGCATCTGGTTACCCGAAGCGCCTTTTGGGAAATACGAAATGGGGAAACTGCTCTCTTCTGGCAGGATTCCTGGCAACAATGGCCAGCTCTAGGCAACAATGGTTGGGCAAGATACATCTACCCACAAGCTACTCGAGCGGGCCTGACTAGAGTTGTTGACTATTGGCAGGACAATTCCCCCGAAGACACTTGGCGCGGCTGGCACCTGGACAAGGAACGCATCAATCTGGGAGATCATGTTGACCTGGCACCCTGGCACAAGGAAATGGCCAAACGGAAAATTCCCAAAATAGAAGGAGAAGATATTCTTCGTTGGGGACACTTGCCAAAGGGCACCTACAACACGCAGGAGGCGTATCAGATCATGACTCAGGTAGACCCTCCACCCACTAAGGATGTTTGGCGCAAAATCTAGAGCCTCAAACAATGGCCAAAGATCACCCTCTTTCTATGGCTAGTCTCCCACTCTAGCATACTTACTTGGGACAACCTATCGAAAAGAGGTTTTGTCAGGCCTTCCATCTGCATGCTCTGTGAAGGGGCAGTAGAAACCATGAATCATCTCCTCAATTCTTTTCCTTACACCGCCCAACTTTGGGGTCAAGCAGCACTCACCATGCACAAGTCAGATCGACAAAGGGAGAGTGTAATTGATACGATCACCGACTGGAGAGACCAAGCTTTCCATTCCCCCCTTCTCAATCGCATTTGGAAACTTCTTCCAGGCTTCATCCTTTGGCAAATTTGGAAAGAAAGAAATAGGAGGATCTTCCGAAACCTCTCTCTCTCCTGGAAACAGTGATGGCATCAATGTCGCCGCAACATTCTGGAGACTATCAATCTTCAACAGTGGACCGGAGATAACACGCACAACACTCCTTCCAAACTTTTAATCCTACAGTAGTGGCAGCCTCTTCCCTCTTGCCCTCCTCTGCCCTTCTCTTCTCCTTCTGCCCCCTTTACAAGCCCCTCCNAGGAGCAGCAGGCTATGGGGTAGTCTTCCACAACCACCTAGGGAACATCATTTTAATCAATGCAGGAAACCTTGGGCATTCCACAAACAACGTCGCAGAACTCTGGGGACTCATCCGCGGGTTGCAACTAGCCACTGACCACAATTTTAACAAATTAGTAGTTGAGGGGGATTCACAGATCATCATCAATCTGCTGCGCAAAATTCTAAATGGAGCAAACCTGGACAAAATATCGCCTAGTTGGAGGCTATCACATGGCTTACAGATGGTCACCACCCTAATGAAACCAACTCAGGCAGTCATCCCGGCCCATGTTAGAAGAAAAGTGAATCAAATCGCAGATGAGCTAGCCAATATGGGCACTACTTGGACTGGTCCTGAGCTCCTCTGCAATTCAGCCTTGGAACCTGTTCACCCCATTCTACAGTAGTGTATCCTCAAAGATGGATTAGTGGACACACCCACGGATGGGGTGTTATTTCATCCCACACGGCACGACAAGGAGGTGAGGCATGGCCAGCAAAGCACAGAGCCACGTGAACGGCTCGTTCCTTCGCCCGCCACCCTACACAGGCATTAAATAGCCATTAAACATGGCGCAGAGAGCACTTAAACACTTCCCTCCTCCCCTTTATGCTCATTCCATGGCTGCGTTCTACCTGCTTCTCGCCTGTCCCTGCGTGGGCCTCAATTGGCATCCCTCTTGGCAGCCTTCGTCTGAAATTTCTGAGACTTGCAGGTTCAGGATAGTTTTGGTCTGGCTGCAGGCCTCCTGTCGACCCCCCTTGCAACTGATTCCCTTTAGCCATTTCAAAACGTGAATCATGCCTCGGCCTCGAGGTCGCCCGCGCAGAGGCTCCCCATGGAAACCTCGCCGACCCTTTGTTTCGCCTCCAGCCTCGCCTACCTCCTGTTCCTCTCCCTCCATTCAGTCGGACTGAACTCCTTCTTCTCCCACTTTGGAAGCTAAGTAGTTTGATAGCCTGGCTATCGTTCCCAGGCTGTCGACTTCCAACTCGAGCCACCTCCCGGAACCGTCCTTGTTCAAAACTCTGCTCGTACCAACTCCTATCTCTGCTGGGCTGATTATGGGGGGACCACCTCCAGGTAAGCCTTGGAGCACCGAGAACCAACCCCCGAACCCTTTCTCTGATACGCAACTTCGGGAAAGCATGGCAATTCTATTTGGCTTGGTCTTCAAACTCCGCCAGGGGGTGGAGGATCTCCAATTCCGCTTGCTCGTAGTGGACGGAAAGATAGCAATCTTGCTCCAGCGCCTTTCTTCTTTGCAAGAAACCATCCCCTCGGACCTCATTGATGAGGCTACGACAGCGGAACCCGAGCACGCAACTGATGACGGAAAGACCCCGGAGCAGAATTCAGCAAGAGATGAGCAGCACAGAGTCAGGCCTGTGGAGGAAGCGAAGGAGATGGACATAGGACGTGACGTGAAGCAGGACACCCAGCCAGCTGTCGGAGGGACTGAAGGAGGCGTGGACACGGTGAAGCGGTGGGATGACTAGGTGACATATGTCGAGGAGGAGCCATGGTCAGAGGCTATCCATGGCACCTGGCCAAGCTACCTGCCAAATTTCTGAGGTCTTTAGCACTCTTCCAGTCTCTTTGGTGTCTTTACTTTTAGTTAATGTCCAGTTAGTTCTGAACAGTTCACTTGGTCTATTACACTTTTTTATGTTTGACTTCCAGGCTGGCTGGACTGGTTTCCCCTCTGTTGGGGTAGTCCAGTAATTACAGCTAAGTATATTCTCTGTACTCTGTATCTCTTTTTGGTCCAGGCAGGCCCTTTATATATAATACCACTAACTTACAAAAAAATAAATATTTGGAGATGCTGAGTTGATTATCCAGCAAGTCAAAAATGCTTATCGTGCTAATAATCCCTGGCTCAGAAATTACATAAATGAGGTATGGGACCTAATTGATAATTTCTTCTTGGCCTTTAACATTTCTTTCATTCCAAGGGGGGAAAATACTTCATCCGATTCTCTAGCTGTCTCAGCTAGTTTTCTCAAAGTTCCTCTGCTGCCTATGGTCAAGTACGATGTTGAAATAAATTATAGGCCCTCTGTACCGGACAATGTCAAGCATTGGAAGGTATTCAAAGATGATCTAGAAATCGAAAAATTTCTCCAATCTGTCAATGAATTTTCTGCATTGCACATTGATGAGGATCCCGACCTGGAAGGTGACCCTCACCCTGAGGTGTTTTTAAATGAAATTGCTAATCACCAGATTATTCAGCTGCCTAGCAATCACATTCCCAGGGGACTAGTCCCTTTAGAAAGATTGTTCGATGGGAATGATGTGGAAGTAAAGGGTAAGGTTTCAAATGAAGGTGTCGACACAGCTGAGTGTAACATTGGCACACAGGAGGATCCCAAGTTTGTCAAATTATCAAGTAGTCTGACCAATGAACAGAGGGCGGAATATACTGAGTTATTAAAGGAATCCGCTGATGTGTTTGCGTGGACCATGAAGACCTCAAGACTTATGACACATCTATCATTGAGCACATGATCCCATTGAACGAAGAGGATAGGCCATTCAGACAGAAGCTAAGACAGATAAATCCCATGTTGTTTCCCGTCATGGAGAGAGAAGTGAAGAAATTGTTAGATGCCCAAATCATTGTCCCCTTGAGATATTCTAAATGGGTGGCCAATTTGGTCTCGGTGAGGAAGAAAAGTGGAGAAATTAGGCTTTGTGTCGATTTTAGGAGTCTGAACAGGAGCTCAAAGAACGACAATTATCCCCTGCCCAACATGGAACACATATTACAGAGGGTAACCGGTGCATCTAGGATTTCCATGATCGGCGGATTTTCTAGTTATAATCAGATATCAGTCATGCCTGAGGACAGAGAGAAAATGACCTTCACCACTCCTTGGGGCACATTCATGTATGCCAAAATGTCTTTTGGGCTGATGAATGCAGGAGAAACATTTCAGCGAGCCATGGACATAGCATTCATCGGGGAGAAAGATCAGTTTGTGGTAATCTATCTGGATGACATCACAGTCTTCTCGAGGTCAGATAAAGAGCATTGTTGTCGCCTGAGGAAAGTTTTCTTGAAGTGTCGAAGGTTTGGCCTTTCCCTAAATCCCAAGAAATATTTGTTTACTATGAAGGAAGGGAAGCTATTAGGCCATCTAGTATCAGCAAGGGAGTGAGGATCGATCCTAGCAGGGTAGGGGAAATTCAAACCCTGTCACTTCCTAGATCTAAGAAGGAAGTTCAGGCCTTTTTGGGGAAGATTAATTTCCTGAGGAGATTCATCTCAAATTTTGCTAAGTTGGTGAAACACATCACAGCCATGCTTAGGAAGGGAAATGAAGTGAAATGGATTGTTGAACCCAGGGAATCTTTTATCCAAATAAAAAGGGCATTGACTGAGGCACCTGTGTTGATCAGTCCTGACTATTCCAAAGAGTTCCTAATTTTCTCTTTTTCTTCTTTTGATACAGTAGCAGCGGTCTTGTTGTAGGAAAATGAGGAAGGGTGAGAGAAACCCATTTCCTTCTTCAACAAGGCATTAAGAGATGCAGAAATCAGGAATGAAATCATGGAGAAACATGCCTATGCCTTAGTGAAATCTCTCAAAGCTTTCAGAGTCTATGTCCTACACTCAAAAGTGACCGCATACGTTCCTTCAACCTCTGTGAAGGACATCCTTGTACAACCCGACATAGACGGGAGGAGGAGTAAGTGGATAGCCAAGATCCTGGAGTTTGAATTCGAGATAAGGCCTACCAAATTGATTAAAGGTCAAGGTTTAGCCAAGTTGTTGGTTGAAGCAAATTGCAGAGCCTTGGGGGTACATTTCATCAATGCATGTTCAGAAAAGCAGCAGAATCAACTGTCTGATGTAGATCCTCAAACAAAACCCATGTTGGCCCGATGTCCTTGGTATAAGGATGTCATATATTTTCTGCAGGAATTGCGGCCTCCAGATGGCTTGCAAGAAAACAAGGCAAGAGCTCTGAAGCTCAAAGCAATTAGGTACTGCCTTGTCGATCAAATTTTATACTGGAAAGACCCCCTGGGGGTGATTTTAAAATGCATGAACCCGCAAGAGGCCGACAGGATCATGGTTGAATTTCACAGTGGCCTATGCGGAGGGCACCATTTCTGGAAAACCACATCTCACAAAATTCTCAAAGCTAGGTACTACTGGCCCACCTTGTTCATTGATGTTTGTAGAGAAGTTAGAGCCTGCATCCCATGCCAAAGTTTTTTAGGAAAGCAACAGCTCAAATCTCTACCTTTAAAGCCTGTAGTTGTTTCGAGACCTTTCCAGCAATGGGGCCTAGATTTTATTGGAGAAATCCACCCTTCTTCCAGTGGGTAGCACAAATGGATCCTGACTACCACAGATTTCTTTACTAAGTGGATCAAAGTTATCCCCACCAGAAGTGCTTCCCACAAGGTAATTATCGAATTCCTGGAAGACCTCATCATAAGATTCGGTTGCCCAAGAAAGATTGTTACTGATAATGCAGCCTCATTCAAGGCTGATCCGTTAGCCAAGTTCTGTGAGCAGTTTGGGATCAAACTGATTCACTCCACCCCATACTATCCCCAGGGCAATGGCTTAGCAGAGTCCTCCAACAAAAGCCTGATAAGGATCATCAAAATCCTATTGGAGGACAACAAAAGGGCCTGGGATTCAAAGTTGAAATTCGCTCTATGGGCCGATCGAATGACCACAAAGAGATCTATAGGCATCTCCCATTTCCAATTAGTTTATGGAGCAGAAGTTGTTTTCCCTTCTCAACTGGCCATTCCTATAGCAAAGTTCTTCCAGGATCATCAAGAAGAGCCTGATGGCATGACCAGAAGAGTTCATCAACTGGTGGAAGTCTAGCAGGCCAGAGAGCAGGTAATGGACAGAATTCAGGGCCGTCAACAGAAGGTCAAACTGGATTTTGACAGGAAAGTCAAGAAGAAAGAGTTCGAGATCGGGGATTTGGTGCTTAAGTGGGATGCACCCATGCAAGATAAGGGCAAACACAACAAGTTTGATGCCCTATGGATCGGGCCTTTCAAAATCTCTGAGGTTTTCTCAAACAACACATACAGGTTGCAGGATTTGGAGGGGGAAGAGGTCTTCCACAACCCAGTAAATGGGCATTTTCTGAAGAAATGTTTTGTTTGAGCCTCAGACGGCTCCTTTGTTTGTAAATATTTCCTTTTTGATTCCTTGTTTATTTTCATTTTTTATTTTTCGGCTTAGTAAATGACTCCATAGCCCAATGGAAGGCACTGAAGCCGCAAAATGAGTTCTTAGAGCATCACAGGGACGACTCTATCCCCCATGGAGCCTAATGTTAGCACTAATTCTTGCAAGAAGGGTGTTTTTTCCCGATTTCAGACCCTTGATGCAGAATGCGAAGAAAAGGAGGTGTGAAAACCCATCAAATGTGTTCTAGTCCACGACCATGGCCTAAACGCTAAGTGAAGCCCATAGGAGGAGTCCATTTCGGTTTTATAAATCAAGCGAGCGAGCAGTCTGATTTCAACGACAAGGATCAATTGGCAAAGCAAATCGACGGTCAGCGGGGAATCCCAGTTAGCAGAGTTGCACCAGGATTAGCGTAGTGGATAGCACCTATATTACAAATCTAGGTCGTCTGATCCAATCGAGACAGGTGGCAGCCAGTCGGCATTTTGGGGATCGGTGTTTCGGGAGACAAGGGACCTCCCATTCACTGCAGCTGAAACTGCCGATCAGCGAAATGCCGAAGGCACCTTTGGAGCCAAGCCCACGGTCCTAGTGCCAAGTCACATCAAGCAAGCCTGGTAATGAAGGTAGCTCCCTTTTAAATAACAAATGTTATCTCGGCAGTTCACCTGAATGACACGCAATGCACATCTGCGCTTTCGCAGTTTAGTTGATCGGGATTTCAAGGAAGAAGTGCATCGTGAACTCCCGGTGCAAGAAATCCCAAAAAGATCAGGACCATTGATCAGGAGGACATGCGGCGCATCATCTGAGCCATGAGTGGGGCCCTTCGAGATTTTCATAGTATCAGCGTCAAAGATGTAATCTTAACCGTCCGTCCAAAGGGACGCGTGGTGTGTGATCACCTCGGTATGTCGGCATTCGGGGGTTCTAAGGGTAAGAGCTTCATATCTCAAGGCCCCGAACCCCGAAGCGCCGAAAGCACCTTTGAGGATGGACGTAGGGTCATGGCCCGTGGTCACTTGAGGGAGTTGAAAAGGCTGTACAAAGGGGGCCAAGAGTGTCAAGTTGGGTTTCATAAGGGGAGCACCGTGTTCTCCAAATGTCGATTCAACTTGATCTCAATCCTGATACCTACTTGGAACGAATGAAGAAGAAAGAGAGGGTGGTTGAAAACCTCACCTCACTCATTAATTGCAAGGTATGGAGGTCCCGACAAGAAATCCGCCCGAGGTGGTCCTCTATACTGGCTTTTCCCATAGAATCCATGCCAAGTCCTCGACTCCCTAGAGAAGTTTGCACACGCTAATTCAACATTTAAGGGCTCAACTACTCCCTGGCGCGAGCCATGCAGAATTAAGGCAGCATATGACAATGGAGTGCAGGCCAGACTTGATTGAAGAGATACCTCATCCTGAAAGTATAAGAGGCCTCTGTTGGGCAAATGTTTAGGAGTATATATACTTAGTTTTGATATTTTTCAAAGGATCGATGGTAGAGCGAAGCTCCCGATTGTAAAGTTTTAACAGACACTCTAGTTCTCTG
>SNQJ01S0219120.1:0-15241 GCA_010110895.2 Picea sitchensis
TAATGGATGGTGAACGCAGATACGGAGTCACTGTCAAAAGCCTATAGGAATTATTGTTTTTATAATATAAATACTGGCAGCTAATTGGTTGAGGTTGAAAACCTTAAACTATTGGATCATGGTTAATTGGTTGAGGTAAAGGGTTTATATGTACTTCTTTGTGCATGTTAATACAAGGATATTTTAATCTTTGAAATAATTACGGGTGGTTAACTAATTATTTATATTCATACAAGATTATTATTACACATATTGTGTACATAATATGTTATAATAATATTATAACACATATTGAGTACACAATGTGTGTTAATATAATACATATTGTGTAGACAATATGTGTTATAATATAATACATATTGTGCATATTGTGTATACAATATGTAATAATAATATAACACATATTGTGTAGACAATATGTGTTATAATATAACACATATTGTGTACACAATATGTGTAATAACAATATAACACATATTGTCTACATAATATGTGTTATATTATTTATGCATATTCATATAAGGATATTCTAGTCTTTGAATTAATTAATGGTTGCATGTTCATACAAAGCTATTGGATAATTTTACAAATATTTATTTACTATAAATGAAATAATTAATTTTATTTTCATAAAAAAGGAAATGAAATAATTAATTGTATTAATTTTTTAATTAATGGTTGCATGTTCATACAAAGCTATTGGATAATTTTACAAATATTTATTTACTATAAATGAAATAATTAATTTTATTTTCATAAAAAGGAAATGAAATAATTAATTGTATTAATTTTTATTTTATATTCATACAAGATTATTATTACACATATTGTATACACATGTTATAATAATATTAGAGATAGACATAAAGAGAGAGGTTTGTTATATTAGGAGAAGAAAGAGATAACACATATTGTGCATATTGTGTATACAATATGTAATAATAATATAACACATATTGTGTAGACAATATGTATTATAATAATACAACACATATTGTGTAGACAATATGTGTTATAATATAACACATATTGTGTACACAATATGTGTAATAACAATATAACACATATTGTCTACATATTTAACATGTATTATATTATTTATGCATTCATATAAGGATATTCTAGTCTTTGAATTAATTAATGGTTGCATGTTCATACAAAGCTATTGGATAATTTTACAACTATTTATTTCCCTATAAATGAAATAATACTTTATTTAATAATAAAAAGGAAATGAAATTCACTCATCTATTAAAAAATGAGACTCATAGAAAACCAAGCACAATTAAAAAAAAAAAATGAAATTTTAATAACCTTTAATTGTAGTACCCATAAATGCACAGCTAAAAAATGAAATGCACAACCCAAGACACAAAGAAAAGCTTCCCTCCCAAGCACATTAAATATCCTCTTATTAACATTCACATCTTAAGGCCAAGAGTACATATTTTAGGAAAGGAAACTAAATTTTTAGTGAGTATGTCCTTTTTCTAGTTTGAGCTCCAATCATCACCATCCAGGTGATCCACATAATTATGCTCATTGTAGGAGAAATACATTAAGTTTTTCTCCTGCCAAGAAAAGCATTCCACCTTCCAGAAAATAATGTACACTGAACATCACTACTTTTTTGAATCTCTAACTAGAAATCCCAGACAAGAAATTGGTCGAAAGGCCAAAAACATTAACATCTAAGATGCCATTTTCAATGGCAATAGTAATAACAACTCACATTTTTTTTTTATATTTCCATTCAAAACAACAGAGGCGTGAAGTTTGACTCTATAGCTAAACCTCATACTGAGATGGGGACCCATATCGACTTGGAGAAAGTAGATGCAAGGAAATATGTAACATGTGATAAGAGAGAAGCCAAACAGGCATGGTGGAGGTGAAACTTGAAATGCAATGACAATAAGATTCAATTATCATTAATGTTCATCAACTTTATATGAAATAGGGAGATTAGGACCTACTTTACATTATATTGACGATAAAAATATTAACCACATAAAAATTGAACACAAAGATTGAAGGATTTAAATATACAATTTACTTCCAATGCATGCTACGGGAAATATAATTCCACCACAGACTCTATTCAAATATGCCATGCAGTCCTATTGGTACAAGAAATACAACTCCACTACAAAATCTATTCAAATATAGCATGCACTTGAAGCAAAGTAATGGATTGGGGTTGTGATTCCATTCATTCAAAGAAAAGTGAAATGGTCGATAGAGAGCTTATCAAATAAGAGTAATAAAATCTTATGTTTTCAAGATCAAATGGCCCCGATAGAGAGCTTATCGTACATGTTGAAATCTCTCCAGATGCCTAATGTTCCATCATTAGTAGCAGATACAACTTGATGCTAATCCCAACATTTGCATAGAAGAGGAGAAATAAAGTAAGTGGGAAATCCAAAAGGAATGAATCATTAAATCAATTGTTTTTTTTTTTTGTCTAGTCCTATTTGGCACTAAGAATGAAACCCTAAAACATGAAACTCAAGACAGTGCCCCTATTTGGAACTGAGAGTGAAACCCTAAAACATGAGACTTGTTATCCCGGGACATCTAGGGATAACTAGGAGATCATACACGTCTCGAGGCCCATATGGTCCTAGACATGGGGTACTTTGTGAAGGATTGATTCTGAGCATGGCCCTGAGGGCCCATCTTTCTTCTTCTTTCTCTCACCAAGACTTCTGTCCTCAAGCAAAGAAGCATTCTCCTAAAAATTCTCCATCACTATCGGCTCGGGCTTGCATCAAAAAGGTTCTTGCTCCATGAGGCAATTGGTCCGGGAGGTATCATGGCATGTGTCATATTTGATCATTATAATCCTCTTACGATGCATTAGATCTCTTTCTTTCATTTCGTGATAACTTTGATCTACACTAATCCACTGCTGTCTCAATTGCTAGTGATTGATTGGGTATTTAGCAAGTTGGTATTCATAAGTTTTGGTTAAGCCACCAAGGGGGTCATAAGGGTCCATCGTTCGTTCCCACTCATATTATCACTTTTTCATCTTTTAAACCTCACTCATCCATCCTCCCATTCCCTTAGTCCCGCCATTAGGATGACCATCCAGTAAGATCTTGTTCAGGGAAGAAGGCTAAAGGCCCTCCGTGGGCAAAAGGAAATGGGTAAAAGATAAAAGCCATAGGAAAATTAAAACTAGAGATGCTTCGCCCAGGGGATCTCCTAGAAGGCAATAAAAAGCCTCCCTCAATAAGAAACTCCAGGACCCTAAGAAATGATAAATAAATAAATGCAAGACCTAACTAAGAGGATGGAGAGGTCTCATCACGAGCCTACCATTAATATGTTCATAGGTATTTTAGCAAAGATGACATTTTCATCATCCGTCACCTAAACCAGTAAAGACTTCTTTAGTTGCATGGCCAAAGCAAAGGAGTCTGATCACTTGTTTCTCAACCTTCTCATTTCCGCTAAGATACTAGTGGGTAACGCTTGTCACTCTCCGCCACCTAGCATGGCAATGTCCTTCTTCTTGGCCAAGGCTTGTAGTAAAATGCAACAAAGAAAGATAAGGCAATATGGTTTGGAAAAGTGCATCCATGATGTAAATAACTCAGCTTCCTAAAGGCAAGTACCTTACGTATTTCCACAATTTCTAGGGTATGACTATGACTCAGATATCCCTTTAAACTACACTGTCATCACTATACATGGTTTGAATAACCCCTTGAGGAAACCTTCCATTTCTTTAGGTATTAGCCCAATAGGCTGTCTTTTTGGTTTCCTTATTTCTAGTAGTGGTCCGCAGGGTCTTTGAGCTCTTAGAAGATTTGTTAGGATGTTATGCATATATTTGATAATTTTAATGATGAGATGATTTACATTGCTATGGCGTCTAGGGATCGATGGTTCTTGAGGGCGTAGCTTTTGATGTGCGTGACCATGCCCGCCTAGACACCCAGGATCGGTGCAGCCATGGGGAGATGATTAGTTCGACCTCCATGGGACTGAAGCATTCGTGATGGATGTTGATGGAAGAGGCAGACAGTGTTTGATCGAGCATTTGCACGAGAAGAAGAAGGACGCCTCATCAGGACGTTCTGGCAGATTGGACCTTGGGGATCATCCCCACAGATGGGACATTGACCTGATGATAAGGACACCATCCGTGAGTAGCTTGACGACGGGACATGACGGTTACTTCCTTAGTACGGTGGCGTTGCGTGAGCCCTGAGGGCAACGCTTTGTTCAAGGATGATGATTTTTCCCCTAACAGGGCCAACTAACGCCTCCCTTTAGGCCCCATCGCCTCATTATTAGCTCATGTTTTGGCATATTAGCATGTAAAAGTGACAAATGATTGGTATATTGTACGTTAGCCTTGTCGGCTATTTTATTGACCTATTTTAGAAATCTTAAAGGTCATGAGATCATAAATAGAGGACGCTATTCTCATTTTATCATAACATAACAACTTGCTCTCATTTGAGAGATCATTTCTTAGCCTCTTGGTTTGGTTCTATCTTCTTGGAGGAGCTAACCTCTTGGAAGGACTATTTTGGCAAAGTGGTGCTTTACTCATTAAAGGTTTACAACTAGGAATGGTTAATGCTTCTTCATGAAATTGTGTGTTTTCTTCAAAACTTCTTGAGTGAATGGTTGTAATAAATATCTTGCATGCATTGTCATAATTTGTTTTTCTAATATTTGAAACCCTAGGGAGCCAAACACACAAGTAGGTTGTGGTTTTATGTCCCCATAGTATAATCTTTTATTGTTTTCATTTGACTTGAGAGGGTTTAGTTTGCATTATAGCTTACACTAGCCATCTCTTGTCTTGAGCTAGTTTTGAGCATAAATCAAAGAAGGCCCTAGGCCCAATTGAATTTACACCTAGGGTTTACTTTCTAGGGTTTTGAAAGCCTGCCATAGCAAATATCTCTTTCAGCCATAGGTTTATGCTTCTAGCTAGCCGTTAAGCTAAGGAAGTCTTAAGGAGAGGAGGAAAGTTCTAGGTCTAGCTTTTAGCTTCACCTAGGTAAGTCTTTCCTTCATAGGGTTTAGGGTTTAAGCTCTGCCATAGCAAATTCATCAAACCCTAGCTCTCTTTTCTTTGAGTTTAAGTCCTCCCTAAACCATTAGTCTCACTTCAAGTTGATTCCAGGACACCTAAGGCACTAGTCTAAACTCTTTCTTGAGCTTGTTATGCCTTAAACTCTTTCAAACTACTTCATTTGAAACCCTAAACTAACCTAGCTTCTAACCCTAACTGATTTTTGAACTAACCTAAAGTCAGAGTAACGCTTTGGGTCTCACTAGATTGTTTTTGGATAGAAAGGTGCAGCCTTATTATTTCTTCATAGCCATAGAGGTTTTGTGCATAAACTTTCATTGGTTGATTTTGACAAAACGTCACTTCTTGGCTAGCTAACCTGGCAGACAACAAGTTTTATATAGACGCCATAGTTTTGACTTTGTTTATGCATACAACGCTAGCATTAATTTTTCACCTATCTAATAAGACATTGAGTTATTATTGCCTTTTGTGTTGATTTTACAAAACGCTCTACCTAAAATTGTCTTAATTTGACCTAAATTTATGCTTGACGCCACACCTTTTGCAAGAACATTATATAGTGACGCAACAATATTACATGTGTGAGCTAATTTGAGATATCTATTGCATTGACATTTAATACAAGGACTTAATTCTGAACGTTGGATGCTTTTATCTCTATTGCTTATTGAAGAAGTGATATAAACGAGTTGTTCCTTTAAAGCTTTACTTCATTTGACTTCGTCAATAATAATAGCATTGATATTTTGCTTATATATGTGTTAAAATATAGTCATTGATTTCAAGGAAGTACTAATCCACTGCAAGCTCGTTCTAGTCTTCTTTTGTTTTGTCTCGCAAAACAGGTGCCATCCAGTGGAAGAACTTTTCTCGACTATCTCATTTGGGCAAATAATCAGGAAAGGGAACTTCTTTAACTTGGTCCATTACCCTTTAGCCTTTCATTAACCTGGATTGCCTTAGGGACGTCTCCCTTTGGACTAGTCTCTCCTAAATAGAAAGAGCCTCCCATCGAGGTGACAATGGGAATCGTTTACTACCGGGTTTCAAGCCTTGACTCAAGTCACCAACCTCCTTACTACAAACCGTATATAACATTTTAACAAGTGTCGGGAACACCGAGTCTACATTCCTCAACGACATATCTTTTGGTGGAGCCTTGCTTACCGGGCTTACTCCACTAGCCTTTCCCTATTTCTTTGATACATAGTTTCCAAAAACTATCCGGCTTAATTCCACAAACAAAAGAGTACAATAACTTCCACCTTACTTTAGAAGGAAGCCTCCTGTTAATTTACCTGTTGTCAAATCTCTCTTTTGAAAGAAGCTTCCTTTAAACATTTCTGGGTCAACCTCCACTACTACCAACCTTGTCAATAATCAAAGACAATGGTCTTCCAATCCAACTTGTTCAAAACTTTAGACATGTCAGCCATACCTGGTTACTCTAGGCAATGCCACCCAAGTATGAAAAAGGGTTGCCTGTTCTCCGGCATTGATGCTATTGGTGTCGAAGAACACATGAATAGCTTCTGGGCATTTTTTCACTTTCACCCTATTGCCGATGATGCTCAAGATTTGGTCATGAAGCTCTTTTCGCCACACTCTATGATGCTGCAACACGTTGGTATCACCTCTACTCCGATGCAGCGCTATTAAAACCATGGATGTTTGAAGAAATCTTCCTCAAGAGATGGAGTATCAAAGAAGATCCAAACATGCTACTCACCTGCTTATATGGGATTGCTAAACATGAAAATGAATCCATAAGAGAATTTCATAATTAGATTTGTACGATCAAATGAAGTTCCTCCGCCATCAGTCAAAGATTATCTTGTACACCTTTATACTAGATTTTTTCAATGGCCAGTTAGGGTATGTTCTTAGAGACAAAGATCCTCAGCCCATTCAAGAAGCTCAAGAAATAGGAACCAGAATTGAAGGAAATCTTCTGTCATCAAAGATTGATCCTTTTTCCAACCCAAGCAGATAGATGTCAAGGTAGCAAATTCACAATGTCGAAAGCCCATCAAAGATCTCAGGTGTACCAAGACGTTAGTCAAAGTTTCTAGAGATGCTAGCATCATGAAGAATCATGAGGAAATGATGAACATAATCGTAAGACTTGAAACATCCTGCATCTAGTACCTAGACCTTCCTTTTCAAGGGGCCTTTTCTAAAGGAAGTCAGAATTACAAACCGAAGAATGACAATGAAGTTCCAAATACTTTGGCCACCGCAGCCGCCGATGAGAGCCCTTTGAAAATCGGAATGTTATGGCACATTGGGAAGATGAGTGTCCTTAACGCTTAATCAACAAACAAGTCAATCACTTTTTGAATTCTTCTCGTAATGCCCTCAGATATACATCATTGATGAAGAACATCAACAGGCCCTGAAAGAAGCAACACGAGAAGCAAGATTAGCAATAATCAACAACTTGATCCAGAATCACGAGAGAAAGCAAAAGAAAGAAGTCCAGGTGTATCTGAGAAGGAACCCAAGCCAACCAGAAAGTAACCAGTCAAAAACTTCTGACGTTCCTCCTCCTAAGAAGACCAGAGCTGATACTATTACTCTTGATTTTGACTCCCTTTGAAGGAGCTTTGTCAAAATGCATGTGAAATGTTCTCCTCTGAAGAAGCTATTAAAATACCAACGCTCAAAGAGCGCTTCAATAATTTATTTGCAGGAACGCCTGAACATGAGGACTCAATCATGCTGCAAGAGAACCATTTCAGGATCCATTATGAAGATAATCCTCCTTTCTTCATGACTCTTCAAATGAACAACAAATATCTCAATAACTGCATAGATAAAAAATGGTGCAACATGATGTCCCCAGGTTAAACAGATGGTTTGAAGGTAATCCAGCCTTATAAAATGTTTGTGGATTTGAATCCAAATCTGTACCCACACACGGTGTAATTGAGAACATTGAAGTACCTAATTCAAAGGAATTTCCGAGAAGATAGTTTACATAGACATAATAGTTGTTGATGTCCCCGATGTGTGGGGAATTCTTTTGTATAGAAAGTTCTAAGTGCAATGATAGGGGGGTCTCTGGAGATGGATCTCACATTTTTGCAATTACCTTTGAAGGATGGACAACTGCAAGATTACTCAAAGTACCGCTGACTGGAACTCATGTACGATGTTGCCCCTGCCAAAATTGAATAGCAAAAAGATGTGATACAAAGTCTTCGAGACTATTCTCCGTATGATGCCCTTTACAACTCCGAAGAAGAGTTTGACCAGATCGAATGGGCTCCAAGTCCTAAGAAAGAAGAATACCAACAGCCTTCTAGGACCACTTTAATAAAGAAGTGGGGTCGGTCAAGATATTGAAAAGACTAAAAGAAGAAGATGATGTTCAGACACATCCCATTCCCATCAAGAGGAATTTACTCTAGAAGCCCACCCACCTCCATCAATACTGTGGTGATTCAAGAAGATGAGCACTCCAAGATCCGAAAAAATACAAAGAAGGAGTTAGTGGATGTGGGATATCCGTAGCGAGAGCCTACTATCGTGAAGCTTACAATCATGTATTCGTATCTCTTCAAGGTCGGTATGGAATCATTGAATAACTCTTATTATTTGTCCACCTTAGAAGGAAGAAGGCTTCCCATTGCCCATTAGTGGATCGCCTTCAAACTCCCACCTCAAGGTGGTGGGACATGATCCCGCAGGCATTCAATTCCGTGCATTATACCGCATTGTTTGTTTCATCACAGGTATGCACCTTGATTGTTTTCTGTTTTTACCGCCTATATGCACATTTATTTATTGCCTTGTATGCACAATTATCATGTATATGTTCTCTATTACACGGGGTGGCAATACCACCCCGCCTTTTGTCGCTGATGCCCTTTTGTCGAAAGGGTGAGAAGGTCACTGTGTCTACGCCAGATTGTCGAGGTTCTCATCCACTCGCAGTTTAGCTTACGTCCCCAGTTGGAGCTGCATGTTATCCCTGATATCTAGGGGATAACTAGGAGATCATGTCTCGAGGCCCATAAGGTCCTAGACATGGAGTACGAGCATATTGACTTGAGCATGGCCCTTTGAGGGCCCATCTTTTCTCCCTTGTAGTGCCTCCACTTTGTCAGCAACACAAAAATCTGTCACCTTTGGCTTGGTCCTGTATGAGAGATGGTTTTTGTTCCATGAGGTAATTGGTCCCAGGTATCATGGTATGTGTCATATTTGATCATTATAACTTTCTTACGCATGCATTAGATCTCTTTCATTTCAGATAATCGCTTGGATCTTACACTAACCCACTTGACCACCGCTAAGTGATTGATCAGTAGCTTTAGCGTTGGTATTCATGGGTTTTGGTTAGCCACCAAGGGCTTGGTAACCATCGTCCGCCCCACTCATATTATCACTTTTTCATCTTAAAACCCCACTCATCCAACCCATTCCCCTAGTCCGGGCTATTAGGGATGACCATCCGTGGTACATCCTCGCTCTGTGGGAAGAAGGCTAAAGGCCTAGGGGTAAAAGGAGTCAAAAAGATAAAAGCCATAGGAAAATTAAACTTAGAGATGCTTCTCAGGCCTCTGTGGGGATCCCCTTTCGAGAAGGCAATAAAAAAGCCTCTTAATAAGAAACCGAGGGACCGTGAAGAAAATGATAAAATAAATAAAATGCAAGACCTAACTAAGAGGATGGGAGGTCTCATCAACAGTCAATTCCATTATGTTCATAGGTATTTTGCTACAAGCCTTGACGAAGATGACATTGCCATCATCTGTCACCAAAACAGGGCAAAGGGACCTTGGTTGCATGGATGAGTGAAAAGGGGTCTCATCACGAGCCAACCTTTCTCATTTCTACTAAGATACTAGTGGGTAACGTCAATAGCTCTGCCACCTAGCCAAGGGCAAGGTCCTCTTCCTACTAAGGCTTGTAGTAAAAATGCAAATAAAGAAAGATAAGGGTTTGGAAAAGTGCATCCATGACGGCAATATCTCAAGCCCTAAAGGTACCCATTGCACGACACCTACTCTAGGTCCGGGATTTCATGACTAGATATCCCTAAAACCACATCAATACATCACTATATGGTTTGAATAACCCTTTGAGCAGTAAAATTTTCTTCCATTTTCTTAGGGTATTAGCCCAATAGGTTGCCCTTTTGCTCTCCTTTAGCTTTGTTAGTGGGTCCTGTAGGGTATTTGAGCTCTTAGAATATTTGTTAGGGATGTTATGCATGATATTTGATAATTTTAATGATGAGATGTGATTACATTGCTATGATATCTAGGACTGATGACCCTCGAGGGCTTAGCTTTTGATGTGCAGACCATGCCCATGACGTACCAGAGGACGGCACATGGGGAGCATGTTGTCTGACCTCCATGGGGCTGAAGAGCCCAGAGATGGACGCTGGGATGGTAGAGGCAGGACGGGGTTTGTGTGGACGAACATGCACAGAGAAGAAGAAGGACACCATCATCGCTTTGGCATAGATTGGACCTTTGGGATCAACCTCATGTGATGGGAAATTGACCTTGATGATCAGGACGCAACCAGAGCAGTTGGGACGATTGAGACAGGACAAATATGGTTAGCTTCCTTAGCACATGTGGCAGGTTGCAAGAGCCCCCAGAGGGGCCAATGTCTGGTTTACTGGATGATGATTTTTCCCCTGATCAGTAATAACATATCCCTTTTAGGGCCCCGGACGCCCCAATATTAGGTCATGTTTTGGCATATTAGCATGTAAAAGTGACAAATGATTAAGATATTGTAATGTTAGTCTTGTCGGCTATTTTTATTGACCTATTTGTAAATTCAAGGTCATGAGATCATAAATAGAGGACGTTGCCTCTACATTTTATCATAATAATAACTTCGTTTTCATTTGAGAGATCATTTCTTAGCTCTTGTTCTATGATTATACTTCTGAGTGAGGCTAAACCTCTTGGAAGGACTATTTTTGGCAAAGTGGTGCTTTATGCAATTATTGGAAGGTTTTACAACTAGGGAATGGTTAATGCTTCTTCATGAAATTGTAAGTGTTTTCTTCAAAACTTCTTGAGTGAATGACAGATTAAAATATCTTGCATGCATTGTCATAATTTCCTTCTTAATATTTAAAACTTAGGGAGCCAACACACAAGTGGGTTGTGGCTTTTATGTCCCCATAGTATAAGCTTATAGCCATTTGATTTGAGAGTGTTTAGCCTAGCCATAGCTACACTCACTTTCATCTTTTGTCTTGAGCCAGTTTTGAGCATAAATTGAAGAAAAGAAGGCATCCTAGGCTAATTAATTTTACACCTAGGGCTTACTTCTAAGGTTTTGAAAAGCCCTTTACCATAGCAACATTCTTTCTACCATAGGTTTATGCTTCTTAGCTAGCCGCTTTGCCAAGAAGTCTTAAGGAGAGGAGAAAGTTTAGGCCCAGCTTTAGCTACACTTAGGTAAAACTTTCCTTCTTAGGGTTTAGGTTGGTGGCTCCACAGCAAAGAACAATTCACATCAAACCCTAGCTTTCTTGTCTTTGAGTTTGAGGCCTCCCTAAACCATTAGTCTCAATTTCCTAAGTTGACTCCATTAACCCAAGCACTAGTCTAGAAACTCTTTCTTGAGCTTGTTAAGTGCTCTTAATCTCTTCAAACTACTTTATTTGAAACCCAAACTAACTCTAACGTCTACTAACCCTAATGATTTGAACTAACCCTAAAGTCATAACGCTTGGGTCTCAATTAGATTTTTCTTGGATAGAAAGGTTCTCATTATTTCTTCATAGCCATAGAGGTTTTACAAACCTTCATTGGTTGATTTTGACAAAACGGCCACTTTGGCTAGCTAACTCAAGAAACAACAATTTTATATAGGTGACGTCACATGCTTGATCTCTCATTTATGCATACAACGTAAGCAGACACTTTTCACCTATATCTTAATTAAGACATTGAGTTATTAGTTGCCTTTTGTGTTTGATTTTACAAAACATTTTACTCAAATTGTCTTAAATTTTGACTTAAGTTTATGCTTGACGTCACACCTTTTGCAACAACATTACATGTGTGAGCTAATTTGAGATATCTATTGCATTGACATTTAATTACAAGGACTTAATTGTGAACGTTGGACGCTTTTATCTCTATTTCTTTATTGAAGAAGTGATATAAACTATTGTGTCTTTTAAGCCATCATTGACTTCTACAATAATAATAGCATTGATATTTTGCTCATATATGTGTTAAGCAAAAGATAATTGATTTCATGAAGTACTAACCCACTCAAGTAGTTGTTCTAGCCTTCTTTTGTTTTGTTCAAGAACAGTGCATTATCAAGTGATTTCTCTCTGACTATTCCATTTGGGCAAAGAATCAAAGAGGAACTTCTTTAACTTGGTCCATTACCTTAGCCTTCATTAACCCAGATTGCCTAGGGATGTCTCCCTTTGGACTAGCCTCCTAAATAGAAAGAGCCCCCCTCATCGAGGTGACAGTGGATGGTGAAGCTCCTGTTACGCCGGTTTAAGCCCTGACTCAAGCTCTCTAGATATTTCTTACAAACCGTGCGATAACAACACTCAAGACAATGCTTGGGTGGGAGAAACACTGCTGAGAATTAGGTTTTTATAAAATAAAATCATGTCCATACAGAAAGCCAAAGTAAAAGAATAGAAAAATGCCAAACTCCAAGTACTATCACCAAGCATGGAGCTTTCAAATGTGGATTGTTAACACTTAATTGAAACACTTGAGAGAAAGGATTGAAAGGATATGCTGACTATTGAACGTGGCATCCATTCATGAGTCCAAACACCACTACGTTAATTGAAACGCATGTGAAAAGTGGTAACGCTTTACATAAAAAACAAAAACGTGGTCACTCCTCTACACCCATTAATCCCTGTTAAATAATTGAACGTGGCAATGAGACATTCTATATAGATTAATTAAAATGTGGCAATAGGATAATAATTCCTTAATCATATTAAATAAATGTGAAAAGGTAAATGCATTCATAAATGGAAGGAAGTTATTAACATCAAATCTCATTTATTGATTTGAATGTAAAAATATGTAAGCATCATTAATTGTTAGCCATTATATTGAAATTTGTAATTAAAAGAGTGATTAAACCATCAATTCCTATAGGGGATGCCTATCTATCGACTTAATAAGTAATGATAAAATATCTTAAATTTTTAATGTGAAATATAATAAGTAATTTTAGAAATTTCAAATATAATAAACATTAATATTAAAGAATGAAATTAATGGCTAAAAAGATTGGATTCAATGGTGAAAAGTAAGAAGATTTTCACCATTAAGCATAGTTCAATTCCCATGAAAATCTAACATAAAATTATAAAGACTAAAGTTAAATAATAATACCAAACATTATATAATAAATATAATATTTCTAAAACTAAAGTTAAATAATAATACCAAACATTATATAATAAATATAATATTTCTAAATTGTATAACAAATATTTCAAAATATAATAAGTATGGAAATCAAGGAATCAATTAAAATTTAATAGTATGCATGTGAGGTGAATTAAAATTACATGATAAATATATCCAAATATAATAATCACCAAAGTTAAGTGAATCGAGACAATAATGCAAAATATGAAATTATTATAAGAAGAATTTTATAAAATAAAATAATACAAAATATAATAAGTATAGAAATTAAAGAATTAAAAGAAATCATTGTTAGGTAAATTAATAATAATAATAATAAGTCAAAATTAAGTGAATCAAGACAATAATGTAAAATATGATAAATATCAAAAAAAAAATTAAAATAAAATAATACATAATAAGTATAGAAATTAAGGTATTAAAAGAAATCACTATTATATATTATATATGTTAGGTGAATTAATAGAAAAAATATATAAAGATTTAATTAAAATAATATATTATCTATAAATATTTCAAAATATAATAAGTATGGAAATTATGGAATTAATTAAAATTTAGTGCTTAAAATCACAATTTAGTAATATGCATGTAATTTGGAATGGATCTTTATATAATTTGTCATTTATTTTTGGTACTTTTTTGTAATTTTTAGGTAGAAATATAAGATCTATTGGTTTGTAGGGGTCATTTTAAGGGCAAGCCCCACTTTGGTGATTTAGGGCTTAAAACTTTTTACAACCCATTTGAGGACTTCTGGTCATTTTTGGGGTTAGAAATTTCCAAACAAAGCGTTGAGCCTCTCCACGTCGTTTTACACTTTCAAATATTCTCAATGACTTGAAGTTACCTCAAAAGGAGTTTGTATGCATAATTTATGTGTCTCGCAAGTTGATGAAGATTTAATAGAGGTCCAAAACCATAACATTAATTGGGGGTTAAGGCACGTAAAAACCCTAACCCAAACCCTAGACAACTATTAGGCTATGTCAAAATACTATTCCACTAGGAAAGGAAGCGGTTCCATTCTTATTACGTTGTGTATTTCTCTATAGATAAGTAAATCCTCTAGGAGTGGGATATTGGAATATATGAGGGATATTGAAATAGAACAAAGGACGTGGAATAACATTTATTAGCCATGTTGGTCAAAGTGTCCATGGCATCTCCATCGTGAGAGCCCCTTTTTTGTATTTGTATTTCATAACTAAGAAGAATAGAATATGGCATAGGCCTATGTTCTATCTCGATTTTCTTGTATTGGGTTTTCCCAAGGTACATCTAGTGTTCGTTGTGTGGATGATGCATTATTTTCTTAGATTATTTTGTTTCAATTTTAGTTATATTTCCATGCATTAATAAAATACCTTTCAATATAAATATTAAGTTGCATAAACTTGTAAGATCTATTATGATGAACTATTCCAGTGGAATATCCATGGAAATTTAGAAATCATATTGGTGTCAAAGAAAAAACATTGGGAGGTTTTGTGGGAAGTTGCAGAATCCAAGAATTGGCATAATGTTTAAAAAAACTTAGCCATGGCTGATGAGTAAAACAACAATCCAAGGGATGATTCAAAAGAGATATTTTCAAAGCTAGATCAGATAAAAAATTGAGAGAGAATAGAAACCTAGAAAAGGATTCCAAAAGAGGGTTGGTGAAAGATAGACGAAGCTAAATGCCATCACTGTAGTTGAAATGAATGCAATTTTTCCACCTCTTTGGCATCAACTTACTCTATGAAAGGTGTCACAATCACTC
>SNQJ01S0219121.1:0-15241 GCA_010110895.2 Picea sitchensis
ATTATTATTGAAATTAGAGAATGTAATTGTTGGTGAAATTATTCAAATTGTAGTATATAGACAAATTCAATTTTCTAGAAGATTTCTAATGCTTTTACTTTACAATTTCAATTATAAATATCTATAATTCCAAACATTTTTCTAAATTTAGAACCATATTTTGGACAAAACTAATTTTGAACAAAAATAATGATAAAACACTAGCTAAGAAGAATTTTAAAATGTATAACATTTTAAGGTAAGTTGTAAAAAATATTTTTATTGCAGCACAAGCCAGGCCTTTTAATATATTAAAATAGAAATGTGTAGCTAGTGAGATAGATTACTGGAATTTGATGTCATCTAATTTATTTTGGCTTGGTGTTAAATGTTGACTAAGTTTGTATAATTAGAGTATCTTAAAGTTAAGTCCATTAAATGCAATTTAGACAACAGAAAATTGCTATTTTGTTCACATTTATATTACTGAATTGTGATAAAAAAAATTAAAACATATAACATTTAGACAATGTCAAATAACTTATTTGTACATATTTGTTTTTGAGAAGAAGAAGCTTTAGTACTGAGTACTGTCTAACGAAGTTTCTGGACAATTTCATAGATATGCTAACATGTTTTATATAGAGTAGGCAAAACATGTAACAAACTGACCAGTTTTTCGAACACAAAAATGACCCTAAATCTTACCAGATTTTCAAAAGTAACCTGAGTTTAGCACAATCAAAGTTCCATGCATTTCAGTACCTTATCCCAGTGATTTTACCCAATTTTAAATGGGAATGGAAAATTGCTCAGAAGTTAGCTTACTCGATTATATATATTGGATGTTAACAATACTTACCTTTTGTAATGTTTGACACTAAGCAGGTCACTCAGTATTCCTAGAATAAATAAAAGAGACAATCTTTCCGTTCCGCATTGCATTCCCACCCTGTAGGTAGTTTTTATCATCCATCTTCTATCAGCATCATAGATCATCTATTCTCTGTCAGCATTACAGAAAATAAACAGGATGATATGCATCTCATGATTTTAATCAACTGTTTTCAAATCAGTCCTTCCTGCATCACCAACTTAAAGCGTTTATTTTATATTGTTTGTCCGCGACGCTTTCGGGCCACATCACCGCCAAAGACGCATACTTTTGACTGAAGCGGCCAGAGGACGACAAATCTCTTTCCCACTGCACACATATCTAAAATGATGCCTAGTCGTAAAAGATGCCCAAGCATGTTCACAGCATCTTCCGAGGCACATAGCGATGTCGGTTTGTCGGTGCCTCCATCCTTCCATTCGTACTCATAAACGCATACATCATGCATCCGGCCGGGAGAATGTCTTTTCGGTGGCTAACTTCTCCAAGGATGCATTAGGGTTTATAGAAAGAAAGAAATAAATAATGGCATAGGGTGCCTGGACTTCCATTTCCACTTGTATAACATACATTTTCTTCATGTGAATTGGCCCAAGATACAGGTCATATCCAGCTCGAGTAATAAATCACTTCACATGTCAAGATTCACAATATAGGATACATTTTATTTTTTGGTATTTTCGTGTCCTTGATCAGAAGAAGCCTGGCCCTTTTTTATCAGGACGTTCAGCTGGGGTTGGTAAGTTATATTGTCGTTTGCTTCCTTTGAACTACATTTAAATTTTTGGTTTCTTTTAACATAAGCTCAGATTCTGTTTCTTTGCAGGCGAAAAGGATCGACGTTTTTTTATTGTTTATTATTTTTACAATAATAGATCTCTGGCGAAGTTTTGCGAATCGACAGAAGTCTGGCCAGATTTTACTGAAGAATCCGTGCCTTCTAACGTGATTCTTTTGCTTCTGCATTTTTATAGGTTGAGACAATAATTTGGGTACAGATTTAGCTGCAATGGCCCCGATGTCTTTGCCTCCGGGGTTTAGGTTTCATCCCACGGACGAGGAACTAGTAGCTTATTATTTGAAAAGGAAAGTTCATTGTTGGAAGATAGAGCTCGACATTATTCCTGAGGTTGATATCTACAAGTGTGAGCCATGGGAGTTGCATGGTAGGTTACATGATCTTTGTTGTTAATAGTGAATTTCGTTTTGGAAATGTAGCAATTTGAAGTCTGTTGGTATCTGAATCTAAAGACATTAAGATTGCTGAGTATTTCTTCAAAAACTTCAAATTACTGTTAAATAATCGTCTGAAAAACACTATCATGCTCTCACAGTCTTAAAGTTTCAGCTTGAAAGTTTGTCTTGAAATTTCTCGTGTCATGCAGAGAAATCCTTTATGCCTGGTAGAGATCTGGAGTGGTATTTTTTCAGCGCGAGGGACAGAAAGTACCCAAACGGCTCAAGAACAAACCGAGCCACTGAAGCTGGCTACTGGAAGGCTACGGGAAAAGATCGTAAGGTTAGCTCTCATATGCGTCAGATTGGAATGAAAAAAACTCTTGTATTTTACAGAGGCCGTGCACCTCATGGCTGTCGAACAGACTGGGTTATGCACGAATATCGTCTGGACGAGAAGGAATGCGAAGCCTCGGCTTCATTGCAGGTACCTCGAATTTCTGGTAACTGGTGTCTTCTGCTTTCCGTCATGGCGCCTAGAAATTAGCTATGTTCTTTAAACTAATTAACTGTGCATGTGAGAAGCACGTAAACTATTTATCAGACCTCAGGATGAATCTACGCTAGTGTAATCTTTTGACCGGATATTTTGAACCGCGCAAGTTACTATAGCGTATATCATACTTTTGGTTACAGATAATCTTAAATGCGAAGCACAAAAATCCAAAACATGGTTTACTTCGATAGTTTTATTATTTCGTTTTCTCAAGCATCTCGATTTATAGGTAGTGTGGTTACAAGATCTGAATAGTTTTGATTGGATATAAACTCTACAGGAGGCTTATGCTTTATGTCGAGTGTTCAAAAAAAGCGGGCCAGGGCCAAAGATGGGAGAACAATACGGCGCACCAGTTGATAATGATTTCTCATGTGCCATGGGTAATTTGTTTAATAAAAATATGCTTTCGTCTGTGAAAGAGCAGTCTGAAGAGAAGCCATCGCCAGTATCACAGCAGCAGGTCGATCCAACCAACTCCAGAGAAATATCTTCCGAAATTATAAACGACATGAACGGGGATGATGCAATGCACAAAAAAAGTTTACAATTACTTCGTTATGGTAATGCTAACTGCAGTTTGGCATCACCCAATGAGTTCACAAAGCATCCCAAGGTTTAAGAACCATCTTCACCTTAGTAAACTCTGCTTAACACTTTTTTTTTGTTTCTTTTTAATGTGTTTCGTCCGTGTGTATTCAATCTTGTTTATGGGTTTTGCAGGTTGAGCCTAACGAGTCTTCATGCCCATCTTTCGAGGTTGATTATTTTCCTAAGAACTGTCTAAACCTTTCTGAGTCGAGAATGCCCACCCAGTATTTACTTGGCGAGCAAATTCATTTATCTGTCGAAGAAGCAGAGATATTAGAACAGATTTATCAAGATGTGAAGACCTCTCAGGAGATTACTTATATAAGCCAATTTATTAACAGTGATTTTGAAGAGTTACAGAATAGTGAAGATTATATACATCTTGATGATTTCGTCTCTAGGTGTAACATAGAAAAGGATCACTAGAAAAACAGATGCTCCAACAGACAAGAACAGATCGGTGTATATTCATTTAATAACTTTGTTTCATGGGACTCTAATTATGAGAGTTTCTATGATCGGCCAGAATAGCTTCTCATCTTTAGTCGTTTTTTGAGGTAGAATTCAAACCAGGAAAATTTGGCATGCATATTAACTTAATTCTCTGCGTGGTACAATATTGAAGGCAAAAGCAGGGTCCAGCTCATCATTTAGTGTGGCGTGTACATCATTAGTGTAAGGTGTATGTCAGACTGATTTCACTGATATTAAGATACAATTCAGTGTATCACATCAATTTGTCTTCATGTACAGACAGCATAAAGACGGTGTATGGGAGGCTTCTGAAGAGGAGGTATGTTCTCTAAAAAATTTCCTTTGAACTTGATAAATGAACATATTTTTATTTTATCATTGTCTGGGTCCTCATTATAAGCTTGCCTGCAATCCAAGTAGGCATATAGATTAGATTTGATACTGTCCTGGAAACATTTTTACTGTCAATATAGATTGGGCGAAAATCTTTGGAAAACTTGTAATGTTCTGTTCGTTAACTTCATTTCCTTTCATTGACCCATTCATTCTGGTTACAGGCCGTATGCTTCAGTTTACCATCGGCTTCCTCCCAGCAATAATTGGAACGTGATTTCTCTGTATCAGAAAATAAAACCCAGCCGTTCAATATTCCGGATGGCGGTGGAGGATTAACAGGAGGAGGAGGATGTATACAATCATCGATCAGATATTCTGACTTTTGGGGGTAGTCTGAGTTTTACAGATTAATGTTCTATGCATTTTAGATTCTTATATCATATATTTTGTCTCATTTTAAACCAAATCAGATGCTTAGAAAATCGATCAAAATTCTAAATTTACCTGAAATTCTAGATTTACCCAAAATTAAAAAATAATCCACTTAAAAACCTGCCAAAAAAAAGCCAAAAAAAAGAAAAGAAAAGATTACTCCATAGTTAACCCACTTAGTAAATGAATTGTCTTAACCGAAAAGCAAACAACATTTCGCAGCTTCCAATGGCAGCATCTATTTACTGAGATACTATTTAGATAGGGCCATGTTACCCAAGGTCTGTCCAGCATGGAGAAGGATATTTGTACGTCACTTCGATTTTGTACGACAAAGTTCAAAACAGGGACTCCGATACCGCAAATATTTTTTCCTATCAGACCAGGTTTATCCCTCATGGAAAATGGTATTTATGCTTATCTTTGACGCTTATAACAATTCTTTTTCAAAGAAGGTTTAATCAATCCCATAAAATCATTTTTATATATAACTTAAAATAATATTTATATAACTTTCATCTAAACATATCTGTTATGAGTGATAACTGTATATTTATGTGTTATATAATAACAATAGTGGGGTTGTTATTAAGATTAGAAAAATTAATATATAACTGTTTCCATATATACTTATATTATATCATAACAATAATATAAACTATATTAAAATACCTTGACATGATTTATTATAGTGTTGTGAGATGATTTACTATATGGATAAACAAGGTTGTGTGGCAGCACAGTTCCTGTTAAGGAGGCTATAAAACAAATTGTGGAAAATGGGGTCGAATTGTAAATGAAACGAAGTGTTTGGTGTAATGTTGTGCAAATTGTATATCACGGAAGATAAGGCAAAAGTAAATGACATTTGAAAGTACATAACAAAGTAAAAAATTTGTTCACAGTGCAAGATTAAATTTGGAAATTCAAATGCATTTTCGATATGGACTCGTGAAAGATAAAAATATATGATAACATAAAATTAATAGGAGAAGTAATATCAAAATTTAAATGCATTTGTGAACATGGGGTATATGTAAATGACGCTTGCATTGTTAAACACCATTTATTTTGAAATATATAAAAAAAAGAAAAGTGTTTAACATACAAAACAGTAGATGCATTTGCCATACAGAGTAAGGATAAGAAAAAAAGTCTAACATATTAAAAAAAAATGTAACATATAAAAATTTAAATGCATTTTTTTTTAAGTATGTGAAAAAATGAAAGTTTGTTACATACTACTGCAAATTTTGAAATATACCAAAAAATTGAAGTCTGTTACATATAAACCAGAATTTCAATGCGTTTTTTATGTAGCCTGGGATTGAGGCTTGCGCGGACCATTAAAGAAATATGTACAAGAAACAGGATTGTGGAAAGAAGATAGAGTGCAATAGTTGTAAAAGAAAATAAATAGAAAGGTATAAGTGTTTGCCTATACATCTGTATTTAAGAAAGTGGAATAACCGGGCTTAGAAACAAAGAAATATGCGATGACTAAACTTACAGTGAGGGTACATATGAGTGCTTTGGCTATTTGCTTGGGGCTTCCATTTCATTAATGTCGGCGACGATTGCGGTTTGAATGATGTTCTCCACGGCTGTTGGAATGTCGACAACTAGCTGTTGTCTTTTCGTTGGCGACCTGTTTCAATTGCCTTTCGACCCATTCTTCAATGTAGCTTCTCATTGGGGCGACGTTGATATCATTCTGAATTTTGACGTTGAAAACTTCGTTTTCTAATTCCTGGAAGTCGATAGAAAGATTAGAGAGAGCCTGATGAATTTCCTCATTCTGTACTGCATATTTGACTAGCCAGTGATGGACGTGAGCTTGATCAAATTGAAAGATGCTGTAAAAATTTTCGAGAGACAAGTTATTCAACATAGCAACCTGTTTATCGAACTCTTGCTTGGTTAAGGGCAAGGAGTTTGCAATTAAGAGGGGGTCTTGGAAGTCGTTGGTTTTCCCTGCCAAGTCTTTATTTGACAACTTTTTGAATAATTCATTTTTCTTTGCTATGGCTTGTTCACATGACTAAACAATGAGACGCAGGTTCTTTAATTTTTGTTTTCAATATGCATTCAATTGGGCGATCCGGTTTTTGGATGGAAGATCGTGTTCTCTTCTTTTTATTTCTGTCAGATTGTTGACAATCTTGCCAAAAGAGATGACCATTTTTAAAAAGATTTTTTCTTCATATTTTAATTCGGCTTGCAAAATCTCGAGCAAACTATGTGCCCTAGTTCACGATGGTTTGTGATATTTTCCACACCTGGGTAACTAGTTCCATTCATTTTCTGATATTGTTTTCCACATATCCTTTACAGGATGCGAACAGGGTGGCGGATGTTTTTACATTGGGTGCAGGGGTACTAGGCATGGCTATTGCCAAAGGATGGACAAGCAATGGCATAGGAATGAAAGCGTCTTCCAATTCCTTGACTCGGTCCTTCAGTTTGCCATTATGAGTCTCGATGTGTCCAATGGAATAATGAAGTGCTTCTCCGATCGCGGTGTGAAGTTGACATATTTGGGACGGCCGCATGTTGGCAACGTCAACCTTTGAACGACATTTTCCTTTGACATTTTAACATTTTTTTTCTCAAATATCAATCTTTTGTTCCAGCTATCAAAAACAACACTCTAGAACACAGAGGATTCATCTTTGTAAAAATTTTGGGTAATGGATATGTCCATTGGATGGCTATGGTGGATGTCGTATTGGGGATGATCAAGGAAGGGGAACATGGCATCTAGATCAGTGTCAACTTCCATGTTCTAACTCTGAATTTCTGGCTCTTCTACTTGACCCACATTTTTTTTCCTCTTCTTCTCTACTGGAAGCTTGTGAGAACTATCAATTTTAGAGTGAGGAGGGTCGTTATCTCCTCCTCTGTTTGAAGAACTCTGGGTTTCTTTGTTGTTGTGATGGGCCATTGGAGCGATGCTCCAGGATGTCATGCTTTTTGGATTGGTATTTGCGGATTGAACACTCTTGTCACTGGGGCCTTTCCCCTGTTGCGTGTACAATTTAGTGCAACTTTGCACTATCTCTACGTCATCGGTATCAGAGGAAAGACCATCATTGTCTCTGTTTTTGGGTAGGTGTTTATTTACAAAACAATCGTTGAGGCCAAGTGATTGTAAATGTTCTCTAAAAATATCATAGGGGGCGAATCATCTTATATCTTCAACATATCTAAGGTTGAAGATGCTAAAATGTGCTGCAAAATCGTCAATTTTGTTGACGTTTTTCAAGACAAACTCCCCTATTTTCCAAGGCAGAGGAATGAGTTGTTTTTTTTCTTCCTTTGGAACAGATGGAACCAGTAGTTGTATTGACATGATACTTATACAATAAAAATTTAGTCCATAATGTGAAATGGAAGGAGATCAGGTTGTTCCGTGGAGCCAAAAATTCTTATGACAGTGTAATTTGCCAAATTGTGGAGTGTCCCCTTATTGTGCAAAAATCTATTTGCATGTTCAGATATGCGGGGAACATTTTCTCCTAACAACAAAACTTTGAAAACAGATAGGAAGACATTAAAAACCTCATAAAAACAGTGGGAAGCCTTGTTCTTCCACAAGGCCTGATACCAAAATGTTATTGGGTGGCATTCGCAGTTGACCTTTTTGGGCAGAGATAGTTGCGGAAATTGACAAGAATGTGCTATTGCAAAAACTAAATAGGATGACATATAAAATTTATTTTTCCTTTTGTAGCTTCACAATTGGGAAAAGATTTAATGGTAAATTAACCTGCCCCAATAAAAAGGGCTTGTTCGTTCACTGTGAAATACAAAATATAAAGAGCCATGCGGGAAACAATACCTGTGGACTCTTGTCCTGTTATTCTTGTAAACAACTAGGCAATTTCCGGAAATGGATTTCTAAATGAACTAACTTCCATACTTGTAATATATTCAGGAACTAGATTCGGCCTTTCCAAAAAATGGGGCAAGAGGTCCAATCCGTTATTATGCTTTGCTAGGAACTGTTTGCAATCTTCTCCTTTGAATGTCAATGTTAGCTTGGGTAATTTGAGCATCTGGCGGAAGACCTAAGGTGACAAAGAAACAAATGAGTCGTTGTGCAGTGGAATAATTCTTTGGTTTGTAATGAATTTATTGGTACACCGAGAGACTAGGTTCTTAAAGTCAAAAACCTCAGGGACACAACCTGCATGAGCAATCCCAGTGGTCCAAATTACTTGGTTCTCTAAGGTGGGGGTTGAGTAATAAGAAAATGCCTTAGACCAGTGGAAGTTCTGGTCCTCACACTTGAGGGTGTTCACTGTATCTCCACAGAACTGTTGCCGAGCTGATGCCATAGGTTTATGAGAAGGTTTCTTTGCTGCAGATGATGGTTTGAATGAATTGTTAGAGTGAAGAATGAAACTTTTTGCTAAATCTTGGTTAAATGCTTATGAATGGGAAAGTCCTTGAGCCTTTCGCTGATTAATGACAACCTGTATTGGTGGTGCATGATGAACTTTTAGCAGTAAAATTTATTTATTGCATATTTAGAAATGCGAACGTGGCGGGTACGACAAAGAGAAATTAAGGAATGGAGGTTTTGTGAACGTGTGAAGGGCACGCCGTGTGAACAAGATTTCATGATTTTGAAATGAACACTCGCAAGGGATAATATAATTCGCCTGCAAATTTTGGTTTAATGCGCATGAATACGATATGTCCTCGAGCCTTTCGCCCATCAAAAACAATATATACGGTTTCTGCATGATCACTTGTTAGAATTAAATGCTAGTAATTGCATATTTAGAAACAAGATATGTGTGTGTGTGTGTGTGTGTGTGTGTGTGTGTGTGTGTGTATANGGAGAGGGCGGAGAGAAAGGAAAGAATGGAAATCTCTGAAAAGATGTCGGATGGGATTGAAAAAAGGGTTACGAGGATAGTCAAGACAGTCGAGTGTTGCACGATGAAATTTCATGTTTCAGAATTTTTGAATGCAAAATGTGTAAAACGGAAGAGATCATGATGGGGTAGTTAAGTGACCGGTTTGTATATCTGTGGAATTATGACAAAGTGGCTAAGTGTTTAACAGGGAAATTGCTAATTGCAAAGGTGTGCGGATATAGGAAACAACGACTACGAACTGAATATTTCTTCAACCCGCCAAATCGACGATTCACCAAAGAAATTCGAACAAATAGAAAAGTATGGGAAGAAGACATATGGGATTCAAAATGGGGTGACAATAGTTCGACTAAATATGCGAGGACCCAACGGTTAAATTGTATTTATCAAAAGTTTTCAGTGCAAAAATGTGCAACACAGAAAAGGGCATGAGAGGTGGACCGTAATACAGAAAAGCGTATGATCTAAGAACGGTTGCAATTTTGAATATTTGTCAATTTGTATATATTGGAGCTCCGAATGTTGTTTGGAGGTCACAGAAAAGTAGAATTGCAATGTTGACCCAACCAACGCGCAAGTTCAACTGTGAATTTGTATATGGTGGAACTCTGGGTGCCAGTTGTGGGACAGGGAACAGTACACGGTCAATTTAAAGAAAGGGGAAGCGGTCGTTCGAAACGCAAATGCGTGAATCCGCGAAGTTGTGGACCAACGCATTGTTGGGAAAAAAATGATTAAGTAACCAAGAAGAGAAACTAGAGGGAATAAAAGAGTGGAAAAATAGAGAGGCGAAAGGCATTTTTCATAAGCGCGAATTGGTTTCAAATTAGCGCTATCGTTTCAAAACCATGATCTACTAATTGTCAACAAATGTGTTGTTGAAGACTACATTTTATTGCAATGTATGCCTGCAGCTATGTTGTTGATACATTATTCCATGATTGTAACATATCAACTTAACCACTAAGTTTGCTTTTCTACTAATTGCCAGCAAATGCTTTGTGGAAGATTAGATTTCATTGGAACGTGTGCATGTAACTGTGTTCTTCATACATTCTACCATCAATGAAACATATTAACTCAAGTATTAAACCCATTTCATTATGGGTTGTTAGCATTAAAACTTAATAATTGCATGTCTATAAACAAAAACAACAATTTTGCTGCAACATTGTATATTGGTATTAATAAACAGAAGATCGAAGAAGTACGAGAGCACTGAACCATGCCAATTAGAACATGCATTAAACCCAAAAAAGAGGCAGCAACGAAGAGTGCAAGGTAAATTTTTTTAATAGAAAATCCATTTAAAATAAAAAAACAAGAAAAACATCGAGTACTATGCATCTATGCTTAGAAATTGGACCCAGTTCTTCGGGCCAAAACATTGAAGGTATCTGCGACAAACATAGGCATGGGTTCTGCAGTATGCAAGATTATTGGAGTTTTCTCTTCGATGAATCATCCTCTGCTGAAATTGATATTCTTTAGAAGCTTTTCCTCAGAAAGAAGACAAAAAATGGTTGCAGGGCAAGTGGAATAGCCCGTAGCTGAAACCACATCTGCATAGTCCAAAAAAATTCAGTAGCACATCTTGCACGTGCAATTGCAGAGGCCCAAATTAGTCCATTATGGGCAGAAGGAGATGACTAGTAGGAAAATGCATGGTAGGAGAGAGAGTTTTGGACCTGATGCCCGAAAATGTTAAACAATATTTTTTTGGCTTGAAATATATCTCTAGGAGCATTAACATATCATTGCTTTACACTGAAACTCTTCTGCCGAGAATAGACTAATTTGAAACTTTGGAATTCCTACTTTAGCGGTGCAAAGTGGTTGTTGCGTTCACCGTCAATTTCTTTTTTGAAACTCCTTTTGGTGTTGTCATGACTGTGATCACCGAGCCGGGAAGGTCCGTTCATTATGGTTGATTTCAATTTGGGTGCAGGAGTGGGAAGATTCTATGCATTTCCATCATCTATTATCGTATCATCGTCCATCAGATCATCTTCTTCCGGCTCGGAATTCATGGCATCAACTTCTGCAATAGAAATGACTGCAACTGGGCAGGTTCTCTGACTAGCCAGGGTTGCAATGAAATTCTTTGGCTTGAAATATATCTCTCGGTGTACCAAGGGACCATCTTGTTTTCTCCTACTAGGAGGAGGGAGATGAATAGTAACAATATGCCCTGGAATAGTGGAACCTTTGGCCATTATGCCCCAATGTGTTTACTGTGTGTGGAGAGAACTGTTACCATAAGTTATTTAGAATTTGTGTTTGGTCGAGATGATGTTTGGAATGAAAATCAGAGAGGAATAATATAAGCCTCCGCAAATTATGGTTTAATGCGTATCAATGGAATATCTCCTCAAGCCTTTCGCTGATCAATGAAAATTTCCAGGTTTCATGCGGAATGAATTGTGACCATCACAACTCACTAATTGCACAATTAGAAAAAAGTGTGAACGTGGCGGTGACAACGAAAAGAGATTAATAATCAAAAATTTCTTAAAAGCACCAACCCGTCGGCGCACAAAAAAAAAATATTGCGTGGCCTTTGAAATGAATAATTGGAAAGGGTAACATGCTTCTGGGAAAATCTTAGTTTAATTCATACTAATGACAAATCTTCTCCAGACTTTCGGAATTTAATGACAATTTTAACGGTTGTTGCAGGATGGCTATTAACATTAAAGCTTAATTATTGCGTATTTGGAAACAAGTACGAAGGCAAAAGAAATGGAGAAACCAATTCCAAGAAGTACCAAAGTATGAAAAGAGGTTGGGAGAAGATATAGCCAGGGCATGTGAACGACCGATGGTTCTCGGCCTGGCGGGTTGAAAATTGAGCTGAGATTTTATACAACATATGTGGATCCGTCATTCCATACTTAAGTAGTTTTTGGATCGCGGGTTGGTGCCCCGAAAATAGAGTCTCTATTGTTCTGTCTCCTGCAAATAGCACCGTGACTTCCGCAATATACAAATTGATTGGTGGACTTGGGATGGCTGGCTGAACATTGCACCTTTATTATCCCTTAGCGATCCCATATGAATTTCAAATTCAACGTTTATTTTTTATCGGGGGATCTGGGGTTGGGGAACTGGAAATTGGGTATCTATTGTTCTGCGCTTTACAAACACATTTTTCTAGAACATATGTGGATCCCTCATTCCATACTTCGACACTTTTTGGATCGCGGGTTCGCGACCTGTTAAGATTTAATTAAGTATATACTATTCCATGTCCCACAACTAGCACCTAGACTTCCGCGATATACAAATTGACACGCAGACTTGTGGACATAGTCTCTAAATAAAGTATGGAATGATATTTTATACAAAATATGCGGAGATCCCGTATGAATTCCATATTTAGTGATTTTTTTTTATCGGGAGCTCTGGGGCTGGCAGACTGAAAATTGGGTGTCGATTATTCTGCACTGTACAAAAAGATTGTTCTAGAACATATGCAGATCCCTCATTCCATACTTGGGCACTTTTTGGATCGTGGGTTTGCGACCTGGTAGGCCGAAAATTAAGTATCTATTGTTTCGTGTCCTACAAATAACACCTAGAATTTCGCAATATACAAGTTGGCATGCGAACTTGTGGATATTATCTCTATATAAACTATGGAATGATATTATATAGCATATGTCAATCCCTCTTTCCATACCTAGGCATTTTTTGGTTCTCGGCCTGGCGGGCCGACAATAGAGTCTCCATTGTTCCGTCTCCTACAAATAGCACCCAAACTTCTGTGATATACAAGTGGACGGGTGGACTCGGGCTGGTTGGCTGAACATTGCATTTTTATTATCCCATAGCGATCCGATATGGATTTCATATCTAGCGATTTTTTTTTATCGGGTCTGTGGGGCTCGTGGGCAGAAAATTCGGCCTCTATTGTTCCGTGTTGTACAAACACCAAGCACATCTCCGCGATTTACAAATTGACAAACAGACCTGTGGGCTGCGTCGCTCAACAATGCAATTTTCATTGTTCCTTATCCTCTGAATAGCCCTCGGAGTTCCATGATATACAGATTGACAGATGGACTTGAGGCCATTGTTTACAGATTCTAATCCCTATCAACTATCTAACATATCTAAAAACATGATTTTCAACACTAAATTATTAACAATAATTTTTTCTATTGCAGAATTTAATTAAACAAGAAAGTTTTTACAATTTGGTCGGGCGACTGATATAATTTTTTTTTCGAAAAATGAGCAATTCTTAGCAAACATGTACTTTTAGAAAGTATGGAAAAGAGATACTATAGAGCATATGTGGATCCGTCGTTCCATACTTACGCACTTTTTGGATCGTGGGTTGTCGGCCTGGCGGACTAAAATTTGAACCTCTTTTGTTCAGTGTCTTGCAAATACCATCCAAACTTCCGCGATATACAAATTGACAGATGGACTTGCAGATTCAATGTTTGGCGGGTTCAAGATTGCAATTCTTTAGAAATGCTCATCCTATCTAACTTCATCTAAAAACATTATTTTCAGATACTAAAATATTAATATTGACTATTGTTATTGTACAAGTGAACTACATTAAATTATTAAATGATGTTAAATCGCTTATTTTTAAAAAAATGAAGGAAACACAAGAATTGTTTTGTAAATTTCTATCACCGCAAGCATAACAAGGACCAATTTGATGTTTAAGGCCCTCTTGTTCATATGATATCACAATTTCACTCTGTACAATATATATTCATTGATTTCAACGTATTCCAAGATATTAATTTTACCGAGTTCATCGAATAAGAAAAAATTGTGAAAACAACGATGAATTTGAATTTTAAGAGCCTCTTTTTGGTATGATAGGACAGTTGCACTCTGCACACTATATATTTGTTGATTTCAAATTATTTCACAACAATAATTTGACCAAGTTCATCGATCAAGGAAATTTTCCAAAACAAGTCACATAGTACATTTGCATCACAGTGCCATAGAAATTATCAGGCGGATCTACGTGCCACCTGGCCAAAAAAAATCAACTATATTGTTCCCTGTCCTCCAAAGAAGAGTTGGAGTTCCATGGTATACAAATTGATAGACAAACCGGATAACCAAGAACCAACCATGATTTAAACAACCCAAAAGAAAGTTCCCAGAAGGTTCCATTGAGAAGAACCGATCGACCTTTGCACCAAACAATTTGATATACAAAGAAAAGATGTCGGCACATTCCCTTTCTATTGAAATGACCATTCATCTGGATGTTGAACAAATATTACAGAGAGACATGAGGTATTTTCATTTCCTCCCAAAGTTTGATTTAATTTATTTTTTTTCCCTTCTTCAGCCGATATGGAAAATTGCATTGTCTTCATTTAAGGTGAATTTGTTCTCTATCCGAAGTTGCCGCAGTATATAGACATTGCTTGCCTTTTTGTGTAAATACGTTTCATACGACAACTCTGTCAATTTAGGAAGCACATTTTGTAACAGAGCCTGCCTAACCGAACACTGCACAATTATGTTTCCCACGGTTTGGATAACACCATTGACAGAATTTCCATAAATATATGGACATTTTTCATCGCATCGCAGACAATCAATCGTATCATCACTTATCAAAGCAGAAGCAGAAGCAACAGAATGGCATTTTGCACATATATTCTCAAAGGGAGTCGAGTACACATTAGCTGCAACTAAAAGACCTTCAACCTAGCAACGTGAGTAAAGGGATTAATACATTGAACAATATACTACACAACTGCGGGTGAAATCATGAAGATGCGTTACACTTTTGCTTGTTTTATGAGAAAAAAAACTGTATTTTCACAAGTTATTCAACTTCCGACATATAAAAGTATTTTTTTTATTTAGAATTTCACTTTACAGTAAAAACAAAACTTGTGAAGAATTGTGTTATCTTTCCAA
>SNQJ01S0219123.1:0-15241 GCA_010110895.2 Picea sitchensis
AAATGCTAAGACGAGGGAAATCATTTCTGAATTTCCTTTCATCGTCTTTTTGGACTGGGTGGGGGCAATCATTTCTGAATTTCCTTTCACCACCCGTCTTATAATTCATTTTTTTGAGCGCGAAGATGGGGGCAATCAGTTTATATCAGGGCTGATATCTGTGTAATATTTTTCATTAGAGGTCTGTCGACTTATTTTGATTACTCGATATCAATCTTCCCTTGACCTTCACAACACCTTTGTTCTTAGGGAGAAAGGGGAAAAAGATTTTTTTAAGGGGCATCCTGTTTGAGCAAGCTTTGATTCTTCTGAAGCTGTTGAAAAACCTAGGAAAGTTAGGATTGCTCTAAACGTTCCTTCACTTAGCAGGGGATCAAGTAGTTGTGAAGACCAACTTTCTTTTCACAATCCGTTTCGAGACTTAGGAGGTTGAAAATGAAAACTTTTATCCCTTCGTAATGAAATGAAAAGATGGCGGATTTGTAAAAAATTAGATCTGAAAACAGGCAGGATACAAGGCAATGATTCATTGATCAAAAATGTAGAAGGTCAAAATAGTTTGAGACTGACTCTTGTAGACGTTTTGGGGATGGTTACTTTCGACTGACTTTCTTAGCTTGAGCGTATCATTCAATATACTTAAATTCAAAGGTTACTAAGCCAAGCAATAATCCTGTTATTTAACAATTTAGCCATTATTACCCTATGAATGATGTTACTTTGATTTAATTTTGACAGTCTTTGACTACATGTATATTGAGAAAACCCACCTTTACCTTTCTTTTCAGATTCTTTGTGCACTACGAAACTACTTTTTTGGGTATCACCTGTTTCATGCCAAATCATTTCTGGTACTGCTTTGCGAATTACTCCTCCCGCTATCTGGTAAGCGGCTAGAATCTTGCAAAAAGAAAATACGAACTTTATTCAAAAAATTATGAAAAGAAGAAAACAGAAAGTCTAAAGGGAAATAAAAATGCATGTATATACAATTTTTTATTTTTTTTTTGAACTCTTTTGTCATGTAATGTTTCAGATATCGCCCGTTGACAGGGGCGCTGAGGACTTCTCCGTCGATGTTCTCCAACAAAAAAGAATTTTTCCCTTCTGGAGATGAGACCTTGAATGGTCCATACCAGAGGTGGTCAAATTTACCATGCTTCGCGGCTTCCTCTCTTCTCGCATCCCATCTTAACACCAAATCACCTGGAGAAAATTCTCGATCCTTCGCTTTTCGGTCGAAAAGTGATTTCATGTCATCTTGGTACCGCTGCATATTTTCGTCAACCTCGGTTCTCTGTTGTTGGACCTCAATCAATTGATTTATTCTCCTTGTCACATGATTGGGTTCTTCGTTTTGGTCTTGCCACAGCTTCATTACCGGTAGCGCCAGGTTTATGGGTAGAACTACGTCTGTCCCATAGACCATCTGAAAAGGTGAAACGTCGATAGATATTTTTGTGCTTATGCGGTTTGCCCATAATGCGTATTTTAAATGTACATTCCAAGACCTCTTGTTCTCATCCAATACCTTCTTGATAATGTTTACCAGGCTCTTATTCGATGACTTGGACAATCCGTTCCCTTGGGGGTAGTATGCAGTGGAATGTCCGAGAATGATGTTGTATTTCTGACAAAAACTGATCATAGCCATGGAATTAAATGCTTGGGCATTGTCAGTAACTATCTTTCGGGGACAACTGAATCTCGACAAAATATTTTCCTCCAAGAAGTCAATTACCACCGCGTCTGTTGCTTTCTTGGTTGGAATGGCTTCCACCCATTTAGTAAAATAATCTGTGGCTGTTAAGATCCACCTATGCTGAGCATTGGAGTGAGGGTTGATCTCACCTATGAAGTCCAGGCCCCATTGTTGAAATGGGGCCTCATTTTTGACTGGAACGAGTGGTAGTGCAGGGAGTTTCTGTTTCCCAGCAAATATTTGACAAGGATCGCACGCGCGTACTTTGGCATTTACCTCTGGAAATAATTTTGGCCAATAGTAGCCTGCTCTCAAAATATTATAAGTTGTGGCTCTCCATGCATGGTGTCCTCCACATATTCCTTCATGAAATTCTTCTATAACCCGTGGAGTTTTCGACTCAACCAAACAGACTAGCAGGAACTCGAGTGGATCCTTCCAGTATAGCTGATTTTGGGCGATGCAATATTTTACCACATGGAGTTTTAAAGTTCTACATTTGGCTGGTGATAGTCCATATGGGCATTTCAAGTTCAACAAGTAGAACACTATATCTTTGTACCAGCCCGACGATATGAACTTTTTCTCAATCTTTGTTGGATATGTCTGGTCATCCGGCTCGTGCAGGGATGTGTCTCCATCTTCTTCTTGGAGGAAATTAATATCAAGAGCTCTAAGATTCGACTCAGCTAAGAGTTTGGCCAGACCCTACCCCTTTATCAGTTTAGTCAGCTTGACTTCCAAATTGAATTCCTGTATTTTAGCCAGCCATCACCCTCTTTTTCCGTCACTGTCCGGCTATACCAATATGTCCTTTACGAAATTGGTGGGCACATATACGATTATCTTTGAATGCAGCACATAAGTTCTGAACGCCTTCAATGCTTTTACCGTTGCGTATGCTTGTTTTTCCATTATGTTATATTTCAGTTCTGCATCTCTGAGGCTTTTGCTGAAAAACGCTATCGGTTGTTCGAACCCCTCTTCATGTTTCTGCAAGAGTATCGCGGCGATGGTATGTTCAGAAGCAAAAGTGAAGATGAGGAAATCTTTCAGATAATCCGGACTTGCTAGTACGGGTGCCTCGCTTATAAATTTTTTGATGTGCGCGAAAGATGCCCTGGCCTCGGGAGTCCAGTTTACCCCACTGTTTTTCTTCAACATTCCTGTAATCAATTTGACAGTCTCAGCGAAATTGGGAATGAACCTTCGTAGAAAAATTATCTTACCTAAGAATGATTGAATTTCTTTTATATTTCTCAGGATAGTGATAGTATCTATCGCTTTAATCCTCTCAGTATCAATCCTAATTCCTTCCTTAGATACAACATGGCCTAGAATCTTACCTTCCTGCATAGCAAAATGAGATTTCTTTGGATTCATGGATAGACCAAACCTACGACACTTTTTGAACGTCTGTCTTAGATGCATCAAATGTTCTTCGTCAGTTTTAGAAAAGACCGTCAGATCATCAAGGTAAATGACTATGAACTTGTCTCTTTCCCCCACGAAAGCGATGTTCATAGCTCGCTGGAAAGTAGCCCCTGCATTCATCAAACCAAAAGGCATTTTGTCATACATGAAAGTACCCCAGGGCGTGGTGAATGCGGTTTTTTCCCTATCCTATTCATTCATAGAGATCTGATTATAACCAGAGAATCCATCTATCATTTACATTCGATTAGCTCCAACAAACTTTTCTAAGATGTGGTCCATCTTGGGCAGCGGGTAATTATCTTTGAGAGATGACTTGTTTAGGTTTTGGAAATCTACACATAGTCTGATTTCCTCGTTCTTTTTCTTGACTGGGACTAGGTTAGCTACCCAGTCCGAGTATCTCAAAGGTACAATTATCTTTGCATCCAAGATTTTTTTGACTTCCCTTTCTATCACGGGTAACAGTACGGGGTTAATTTGCCTAAGATTTTGCCTAAACGGTTTGACCCCGGGTTTCAGAGGTATCTTGTGATCAATAATGGAAGTGTCATATGTTTTCAATTCATCATAGGACCAGGCGAAAACATCTTTGTATTGCCTGAGAAAGTCTTGGTACTTTGCTTTCGTTTTGGGAGGGAGGAATTTCGATAGTTTTACCATTCGGGGTTCTTTTTCAGTCCCTATATCACAGTCCTCCACCTCTTCTGGCTGGGGCTGCAAAGTGGCCTTTACAGGTACATCGTTCTGATCGAAAATTCTTTCCAAAGGAATCAATCCTTTGGGAATTTGATTATTTTTTAGGACCAACATACGATGATCCATGATTTTTTCTCGGAAAGATTTGGGTTCTTCTCCTTCCTGCATGATCCACATGGAATCATTTTGGTTTTCTTGGTCAGCGTGAGTTTCTGAAAATTCGCCTACTATAGTAAGGAACTTCTTAATCTGTTCATCATCTTCAAAGACTTGCCAATGTCGGATATTGTCTGGTATGGAAGGCTTTTATTTGATTTCGATATGGTATTTCAGTTTGAAGGTCGTGGGAGGGGAAAAGGTTGAGGATGCCTTTGCCAATGCATCAACATGTAGATTCTCGGTGCGAGGGATAAAATGGATATTTACAGATGAGAATTTTTTTTCGATGAGATCCCAAGTACAATTTCTATATGCTCTTAGTCTGGGATGCCTGGCTGAGTATTGTTAGTTCACTTGTCTTACTATCAATTCCGCATCACCGTATACCTCCAAGTTCTTTATATTTAATTTCTTGGCAGCCTCTAATCCTAAGATCAATGCTTCATACTCGCATGCGTTATTAGTGTGATCTATGTCCCAATGTAAACGATAGGAGAAAGGAACAATGAACTTACCTTCAGGTGCTACCAAAAGTACCCCAACACCAGCTCCTTCAGAAGACGAAGCGCCATCGAAATACATTTTCCATACACCCGTATTACACAGCTCTTATGTCAAGGGGATTAACTCTTCTTTCTTTGCATCGATTTCTTCCAGGCAACCATCCAGACCATCATCAAACGAAAAAATTCAGTTTCCCAGATCTTGGTCTGCGATGTAAATGGGGAATTTGTGTGGGTTTTGAGGGTCACTGACTGTGTATGCTAATATTGTCTCTTTGTATAAATGAGTGAACTGACCCCCAAACACAGGGATTGTGGCATAGGACATGTCTAACTAAAGGGATCCTCCCAACTTGGCCCCCCATGACCTGGATAACAACATACCGTACTTGGGGGGAATATCGGCGATAACCACATCCATTAGGATACTTTTAACAGGGACCTGAGCCAAAGTAACTACCAGATCCTTTATCATTACCATGCATTTAACCTTCCTTGTATCAAATGAATATAGATTTCCATAAGGCCTTGTGATCTGGAGACCCAGCTTCTCCATTATAATCTTGGGCATAACATTGTGGGAAGCCCCGGAGTCTAACATACAATTATGCAACAACTGATCATGTATATTCAGGGTGATATAGAAGGGAACGATGTTGTCTTTGGACCCTTCGAAATGGGGACCAAAGGTGATGTTAGGTCTATCATCTTCCAAGTTTATAACATCAGAGTGGCTTTCTGGTTCGGAAACACCTATCATTTTGGTGATCTATTTGCGATAAACAAGGTTTTTCGCCAATTCCACCAAAGGGATGGGTATTTTAATTTTGCTTAACTCGTTTTCGATACTGAACGCTCCATTTACATTGTCCATGTGTCCGGTTGAGGCTCCCAAATTCTTTCTTTCTGACTTGTTCGTCTGGACAGATTTACCATTCATGGTCTTAGTTGAAGAAGTATTTTTGTTTGCGGGTTTGATTGGCTGTGTTTGAGCTCCGGATTTTTCTACCTCGGATTCCTGAGTGCTCACTCTTCTCATTTCATTATTGGGTGGTGGAGTCTCGTCCGAAGGAGGCTCGTAAACTTGACCTCTCTGAAGGATTTTGCTGGGTTGAATTGTCGAGGTAGATTTATTGTTAGATCTCAGGTTGTACCTTGGCTGAAGCTCAACCATCATTATCACATCTTCTAGTTGGGATTCACAGATCTCATTGGGATCACCCTCTTCACTCTCGTTAGGCATATTTGACACATTCAGAGACCTTTCGTAGTCTTCGCGAGTCAGATATGGTTGACTACAGTCATCACCAAAATTTGCAACGTCATTATCTGAATCCTCGAAGTCCTGAAAATCGTTAGCTCCTATAAAATTTTCATTCTTCAAGGGAGCTTGTATTTTTTTATCTTCCTTTTTTATTGGTCTTGGTTGATTTGGAGGGTTTTGAATTTTTCTGAAATCCTTTTTTGGGTAAGAGTCGGACTTGGACTGTTCAAGTTCCATCCGGGTTATTTTGTTTGACAACTCTTTGATCACCCTAGCCATATCAACCACCCTATCGTCGGAGGCTTTATTGGACCCTGAAGGGCCTGCTTGTTCTCTGAAATGCTTGGGCTCTCGGTTACCAGTCTCTACTCTAGCCTTAAGTTTACCCGAAGCCATCATGTTAGATTCTATCTCTACCGCATCGTCCTGCATACGATTTAAGGTGGATCCCCTTCGTTCTCGCAAAAGTAATGCGAAGTCAGGCTCAAAAGCTCCGGTGAAGGTCACTTTGGCAGAGGGTTGAGATGGTTTGACTTCGGCTGGGATTTTATTGTACAGTTTATTGAATCTCAGAATGAACTCCATGACTGATTCCAAGTTATTTTTCTTCAAAGACCCAAATTCGGTCAGATAATAGAGATGGTCTTTTCGCTCGCCCCATTGTCTAAGGAAATCATCTTCCAAGGTGTCATATGATGGGATAGAGGCTACGGGTAGGCTCCGAAACCAAGTCCAGACCTGACCTTCAAAAGTTTTCACAAGGAGTCTCAAATATACATCCTCGTGCTCGATAATGAAGATATCCACGAATTGGTCAAAGAAGTTAATATGTTCTGCGGCGGTCAGATCTCCCTCCCCGGTNCTTTATGTAGTTTTCTGGAAGATTGTGTAGGGGGACGGGTAACACCAAAGGGGCGTATCGGGCTGTGAATTTCGCAAAACCTCTGGGAGGGGGGGGAGGCCCTTGACCTCCACCTCCTCCTTGGGGGGCTCCTCCTCCACATCCTCCAAACCCTCCCCCTCCTCCTATAAACCCTCCACCTCCTCCTCCAGCGGATGCCATCATTGTTTGTGGAGAGTTGTAAATGGGGTTTTCAAAAAATAAAAGGGGTTTTATATTTTCTTCGCTAAGAGGCGATTCTGATGAGGATGGATAAGGAATGCGAGGAGTAGGTTCCTCAGACTTGCAAGAGACAGAATCGGGAAAACTGACGGGTGTGAGAAACGAGTGTGTAACACACTCTTCGGGATTTGGAGAAGTCGGGAAATTTAACTGTAGATAAGATGGTGTTTTGAAAGACAATGAACCTTCAAAAGGGCCCCTTCCCCTCTGTATCAAGGGGACTGTAGGATGAATCTCACTTCCAATTTCGGTATAGGGCATTGAATGTTTAGCATCAAAGTAAGGATTGAGAGAGGTCTAGGGTTCGGAAGGACTCTCGACCCTCGGTGATGGGATTTCAAGTTGGTAAGCTGCAGCGGTTGGCTTAAAAGAGCCTCTCGCCTTTAAAAAATTTTCAGGATCGGAAACAGGTATAATCTGCTCACCATCCGGGTTCTGTCTGGTAGTCCTTCGAGTGAATGCAATTTTATTTCTTCGTGGAGTCGCCAAGTGAAAGATAAAAAGCCTTAAAAGGTGTGTACTCTTTGTTCACCATCAAAGGGTAACACTTTCAACGAAAAACAATTTGTCGTTTCCCCAAGGAAAAAGATTTCGTAACTTCGTTCCCCGGCAACGGCGCCAGTAAGATGTTGTTCCTGAGTCTGTACTAAGGCTTAAAAGTACAGTGTCAAGGCATCTGAAAGTGGTTAGGATAAGGAGAGGAGAAAAATCAACCTTTGGAGAAGAGTCTAAGGGAGATTTCTTCGTTGGGGTTGTCTGGCTTCGAACTGCTCCTGAATAGTTATGTCACGTTCAATGGCTGCCCATGATTGTTCAAGCTCGGCCCGGTTAGTGGATGTTTTAAGGATAGTGTTGAAGAGGTTCAAGGAGATATGCATTTGGTTCAATAATCTAGGTTCAACATTGGGTTGAGTTGGTGTAGGAACAGTCATGGGGGAATAGTAGTGGTAAGAGAATTGTCAAGAAATATTTAGTGATGTCTCAGTTAAGTTTCATAAAAGAGAATTCACGATTACAGTATTAAAGATGTATGCAAATCAAAGGCTCGTTCCCGTAACTGTATTATATCTTAATCAAAGGGCGATATGGGGGAAAAACATTAAGCCGCTTACAGTGTCAGGTTCCTATCAAGGGAAAATCTCATGAAGTAAACGGAAGAAGAAAATATTGAAGGAAATAACCGATGTAACAAAAATATATGTAGAATTCTGAAACTGCAAATTGGTCTTACACAACTGATAGCTGGTGCAGAGGAAAGGAAATAAACAATCACAGAAAACCCAAATTTATTCGTTATAGTAGTGGTAGTACTAAATTATAATGAATCACATCAATTACGAATATGAATTGAAAATGAAAAATGAGGAACAAGAAAGCAAACTTGTAATACAGAAGTGATGGAATTGAGAATCTCGGATCTGCTTGTATTAAGTCTCAATGCAAAAACTCTATTACAAAATCTCAAAAAGGGTCCAGCCTTGTTTATTTCTTTCTGGGATATATTTATACAATTTCTACAAAGCAAGTAGAATCTCAATGGTTGCAAAATTTCCGTTATAATAGAGGAGAGAGAAATCGCTCCATCTCCCTTATTTTGTCTTCATGTAGTGCCAGGTGCTCATCTTCGCATGGCCTCAGTGCAGGCGATACATCTTTCCACAAGTCGAGATATGAGCTACGAAGGTTCCGCTTGATAGCTGGCCTCGGCGAAGTAGCATTTTTGGGCCAACTGCTGTATCTTGTCCCCCATTTGTGCATCAACGATGCCTAGGGCACTTAGTTGCGCGCTGGGCTAAATCAAGTGCTTCTCAACTCGAGCTATGTCCACCCTGTCCATCTGAGAGATATCGGCAGAATCTCTCTCCTACTTCTCTTTCAGATCAAGCGAGATCTATTCTACATTCATTTGTATTAACGTTTCGTAATCTCCTCCAGTGTCCATACCCAACAGCTCACCCTCTATAGAATTGAAGGCTTATTCTAAAGAATTGGTCACTTTTTGGGCCTGTTCCTTGCCCAGGGAAATATTATGCTCCCAATCCTTCAACAAAATGTTACCTCTAGTCTATTCTGGGAGGGTGAGTCCGGGAGAACCTTCCGAAACTCTGTCATTCGTGGCTATCACCGCCTCTTGGAAGGCGACCCGAGCCGCTCCTGCATCTCTTTCTTTGACAGTGAGGTTCTCAGAAACCCGATGCATCAACAGACAATCCTCTCGGATTGTTCCCACTTTGGCGAGAAAACTATGTTGTGCAGAAGAGATCTTGCTGTGATTCTGGGTCGCTCGGGATTTAAACCCCTCGACATCGATCACCCTACTTTCCGCGATCTCTAACTGAGCTTGCAGCTCTGCAATCATAGTCCTCTATTGACCAGCCTGCACCCGACCGTCTCGGATCACTGAATGCGCTTTCTCCAACTTGGATTTGAGCACTTCTATTTCCTTTTTATCATCCAGTCGGGCCAGTTCTATTTCCCCGCTCACTTGACCTTTAGTGCTTTCTACGACCGAAGCTACTCTGGCTTCGAGAGTCTTGATCAAGCGATTTTTCCTTTTGAGCTGGTTTTTTAATACTCCGACCGAGAATTGATTCGCCGATGCATACGCTCCTAGCGATCCTGCGATCTCCGTGGCGAATTCCTCTTTCTTTTTGTTCTTTCCATCGGTCATAACCTTGCATTTTTTAGCAGTCGATCCTTCGTCCTGGTAAAAATCCCTTTTCACCACCGCTTTTCTCTTTTTGTCAAAGAAGAACTCGTTTGGAGGAAGTTCTTCTGTTCTGATAGGCCTCAGTTCCTCATTGAAAATACATCCTTCTTCTATATTTCCTTGCGTTGACTACAAGGAGGTGACAGAAGTGATGGGTTCCCTGATTTTTTTTGCTGCCTTTCCTGAGGTGGCGACTGAGTCCTGCTTCTTCGGAGGTTCAGGGGTCTTCATCTCAGTTTCCGGATTCTGGGTCTCTGGCGGGTCCAGATTCTGTGCCTCTGCTTCAGGCTTCTTCGATTGATCCCCCTCATTCTGGTCTTTTCTTGATCCAGAATTTGCATCGTTGGGGCCTTCATAATCTTTCGGTTCTGTCTCAGCAATGCCCAGGCTCCCTCCTCATAGCACCGCAGGAAGACATCTCTGTCTGTGTTCTTGAAATCTCAATACCGAGGCTGTGTCTTCAGGTGCTAAAGATCGGATCTGAGCTAGCACTTCCTCATAAGATCTTGCCCCTCGGAAAATGTCATCCGTGGGTGAAAACTCATGTTCAAACCTCTTTATCCCACAATTAGCCAAATGGTTTCTCACAATTTTCTGGGGATCATGTTTTTTATACTCAATGGAGACCAAACTCAGGTCTTCCAGGGCTGCAGCCTCAGCTTTGGCGTTCCCGAAATCCAATAAAGAATAAGAATTTAGCCAAACGGGAAAAAATGACCACACCTTCTTTGAAGATGCTTTGAGTTCTTTACTCAACCCACCAATCACTATTTGTCGGGCGATCTCGTGACAAGCCAACTTGTCGGGGATGAACAGTGGTAATGCAAGCGGGGGGACGATAGCTCTAAATACTCTAAAATAGGAGAACTCTGCATCCACGTACCAGTCCTCTATACCACTCAGATTTGCAGCAACCCTGTCCGAGATGTGAGGTGGCGGATGACCAAAAATGGCGATGTGTAGGGGCACCATCACCCAGTTGAAAATTTCATAAATGAATTTGTCCGCTTTATTCTCCCACAGCTTGTCGTGATATTCATGCACAGGTTTTTCTTGGACTGGATTCCAAGTTGAGCTCATCAAAGGGAATGGTGTCATGGAACATACCACGTCCATAATATAAGCAAACATGAAAAATGAGGACGGTCTCCCACTTACCTTCTGCTCCAAATACTCTGTGACCTGGTTGGCCAAGCTGTTCGAGAGTATCTTTACCTAGTTAAACGAGCAACCTTCTGCGACCCGAAACATGATAGGCACCCACGCAATGTAGAAATGCGATGTGTCCTCTCGTCCGAATAGTCGGCATGTCATCATTGCCACATACTTATACTGTGGCTCCAATGAAGTGATTGAATAAATGCCCTGGTCATTTGCTCTGAATTTTGCGGAGCACAAAACCCAATCTTTTATCAAATCGGGCATGGTTTTGTCATATTGAGTGCATTCCTTCTCTTTGAATTTCTCCAGGAATTCAGCATCATACGTGTATTCAGATGTTGTCGGGAGCTTATACATGGTTTGGATGTGCTCCGGTCTAAAAGTCTCGACCGTGACCCGCTGGTCATTCATGATAGTTCTGGTGGGTAAGTCTATGTGATCCAACGCCCATCAGATCATATCATAATATGGAAGCAACCGTGGTCTGGTTGCTACCTTGTCCATTCCAGATTGAACAACTATCTTGTATTTAGTGTTCAAGTCGTCCTTTTCATTGTCGTCGGAGTCTAAATAATTGACCAAATCATATTGTATAATATCTGAAGCAAACGACCAACTAGGGACTGAATCAACACTCTGGGGCATCGGAGACATTATCCGAGCCTTGCCCTCCAACCTCGATATTCGCCTTTGCTGCTTTGTGTGGAGCCATGGATGAAACCTACGTCTTCACCCTTCTGCGATAGAACTGTGTATACATGCATAAATTAGTTCACTCAGAAAATGAGGAGCTCTGTGTGCTTATGAAAAATGTTTTCATTATAATGAAATGAAACTCCTATATATATTTGAAAATTCTTTACTTTTCGAAATAAGTATGTCAAATCGCAATTAGAAACAAATTTATTGCGTAAAATCCGATCTTATTATTCATGGATTCACCCTAATTATCCATTAATATCATCAATGTTTGGCGGTTTGACAATCAGTCAGAGTAGGGAGAGAGATGGCTACCTCGTGAAACGTGCAAGCCTCGGGGTGTGGGAAATATTTTTGCCTTATCTTAAATTATCAAATTTTACCACCTTTTATCAATTCCTCGTTGTTCACTACTTCGTAGATTTTCTTTTAACATTTTGAGTCCCCAACTCGCGAGATCGCGAGGACCGACTTTGGCTTAATTAAGAGTAATCATGATTTGGAACATCATTAATTTTTATAATCCATTGATTCGCTATATCGCAACTCGAAACTTCGAAGGCAAGTTTATGGGAGATTGGTACGCCGAGTCGTGAAACCGCGAGATGGCGATAATTAAGGCTCAATTAAGGGGAAGAAAATCTTAGATTAGGTGACTAAATAATCTTGCTATAATTACGTCGCGACTTCGTGAGTTGGGGTTTTAGACGCCGTAACTTTCGAAAAGATAGTACCGAGTGGCGAGACGTCGAGAACAGATCTGACAATGGTTATCTTTTTGCCTTTAATCCTTGATCAGGTTTATCACAAAGTACCTCGTGTTCTCAGCTCTCGGGGCTGTAAAAATAAAAACTTGGGTTTGACGAATGCCGAGGCACGAAAACCCAACAACCTCAAATCACGAGTTAAAAGATTTTACCCTAGTTAAAGCCTTGGGCGAAAATTTGAAAATGACTTCTTCGTTTCGTGACGCGGGACACCTGAACTCAAGGATTAAAGTATCCGACTTGCGAGACTCCGAAGTGAAACAAAAAAGAGCGAACATTCTTACAAAAGTGGATCTATTTTGAAAGTAGAAAAAGCATCGCTGCCCACGCGACAAGGTGGCAGCGTTTTCATATTCTCGGGGGGAAAAATCAAAAGACCTTCTTTAAATTCCAAGTACCGAAAATCGAAAAATGTGAAGCGTAAAAAATAAAACAAGGGCAGCTCCAACATGATGAAAGGAAATTCTTCTAATGATTTCCCTCAGCTCAACAAAATGCAAAATTGCTAATTGAAGTGGTGAAAGGAAATTCAATGGGAGTGGCGTATAACTTCACTGGGGTACTAAACAGGATCGTTGGAAGTGAAGCAATATCTATGATATATGTATGGATGTCATAAATATCTACAAAATATACTCTAACCTCTATTTCTCTTTCTGATAATATTTACATTCTGGACCAATGAGGGATTCCCTAAATAAAATTGTTACAGCTACTTAACCTTTATGAGAATAGAGTCGATTAAGGTTTGAAATTTTGGTTAAATTCAATTTGATTATCTTGAACAAATCTGAACTCAGTTTCAGGAAAGGGAAATTTTAAATAGCCTAAATTCATATCGATAGTTGGGGATGTTTTTAAGGTTTTCTAAGATTTGGTTGAAGTTCAGTTTTTCTTTGTATGATTAATCCTTAAAACTATTTCTCAGAAATGCAATAATGAATCCATTTACCCAATAAAGACACTTGGTCTATTTTTCTTCCACGTCTCAATAATCCCCATATGGATCCTATGTTGGAACACATACAATTCTGAACTTTCGAGATTTATATTTTGTACTTCATGAAAATAAAATTTTACCCGAAGAGAGCAAAAACTTGGAAAGTGGCCTTTTAATTTTAAAACAAATTCATTATTGGTTAGTTAATAATAAGGTGCACATGATATCCACTGTTTATGAGTTTTCCATTTTGATCTAATTATCCTAATAACCTTCGGAGTTCTGGAGCCGCATGAGTTTTAAAGAGGTAAATCTCTAACAGTCACTTCGGAGCTCCGCACTTCGTATGTTTCAATAAGTCTAAACAATAAAAAAAACTGAAGTCAGAGCTCCCTAAATACTTAAAGTTAATGCAATTAATTAATAATTAAGATCAACTACAAGATAATTAATGACATTCAAGATTGTCTAAAGTTAACAATTTGAATAATTACTGTAATTTTCCAAGTAACAAATTTCATCGGACTTTTTTATAATCTCTCTGTAAACATATCTATACAAGATTTTCGAATTTCAAAATTATTTTACTATTTACAATTGAGAGTTTTTTTAATTGAAGAGCTTACATACCTCTCTTGTTACAGGAAGGCTAGTATTATTTCCTTAAATATTATGGCACCGCAAAAGGTTGCAAGAAAACTTGATGGATCAGATTTCAGAATCTAGTGGAATGATAAATCAGTTCGGAGGCTGGATAAAGTAAGAAACATACCAAATATAACAGGGAAGGGGCTAAATAGACAGAAAATGGAGCACAAATTCTCTGGAGTGCTAAGTCTTTGAAGTACATGATCTCCTTTCGCATGTCCTTTTGATTTCAACGATGGATATTTACTTCAGAACTCCAAGCTTTGGGCATTCCAAGGTGCAAATCTCTAAAATGATAAATCCTCGAAGTGGAGGATCTCCTATTGTGTGTCCTCTTGATTTCAATGACATAGATTTACTTCAAAAATTTGGGCTTTGGGAGTTCTCACTTCACACATCTATATTTCTTTTGAAGTGGTTATCCCCAAAGTGGAGGATCTCCTGACGCGTGTCCTCTTGATTTCAATGGTGAGGATTTACTTCAGAACTCTGGGATTTAGGCATTCTGAGGTGCAAATATTTGAAGTACTAAGTATCTAAAGTAAAGGATCTCCTTCTAGGTGTCCTCTTTGATCAACAGTCCATATGGGCTTCAGGTCTTCAGGACTTCTTTACTCAGCATTGCTTGCCTCCCCCCAAAGTACGAAATAGCCGAATATGGGGATCGTTTGACACATGTCCCCTGCTCAGATCAATGGATAGGACTTACATGAAATTCATTCTATATTCTCTAAATATGACCAAGATTCATGACCTCGACTTAACTTTGGTCACTTATCTCACTTTGCGAAGATCAAAATTTAGATTTTAATGGATCGTGGAGATCAGCGATTGAGAATGATTGTGGGGGGTGAAGTTGTGTGAGGTTTAATTTTGAAGGAGGTCCCACAATTTAAACCATGGTTTTATATCGGGGGTACATGGCATCACTAGGTGCATTGCAAGATGAAAACATGGTTTCTTCAAACCACCCCCTCATGCCCCCACAAAATAGAGAAACATAAAGGGACACTGGAGCAACACCTGTCACACCTACCACATCAGTTACACCATTTACCTCACCACTGTTAAGAACCAAACATCAATATAGCATGTAAAAACCTTAGGAAAAGTACTCAACGCCTTGAAAAAGAGAAAATTTCAGATAATAAGCCTCTTCGAGGGGGAAACCTCCTTTTACCCCAAATAAATGTTCAAGTACAAGATGATTCAAAATGAAAATGTCTCCTTGGTATATATAGGAGACTAGGAGGTATAATGGCCTAAAGCCGACATGAATAAAATAGCATTACTAATCTAAATTACAACTAATGGCCTAAAGCCGACATAATAAAATAGCATTACTAATCTAATATGCCCCAATTAAGGGGTAATGAGCCAATATTAGGGCTTAACATGCCCCTCCCCTTGAGACAAGTGTTGTCCACAACGC